>JBBPJP010000974.1:0-12128 GCA_038088775.1 Boletus barrowsii | reverse complement strand
ATAGCGTTATTCTAGTGACCTTCGAGTCTAGTGAGCCTCCTCAGGTACCTAGATAGAAGAGACCCGCCGAGTCTTCGCATCGTCTCGAAGATAGGCCTCAGACCTCAGAGATCCTTCGTCACTCTTCACTCCTTCGTCCTACGTTCTTCGACCCGTATCGCAGCACGCTCCGTCACCGCTACGCTGTGCGTTACAGCGAATTTGTTCTTGAATTTCTTTTTCTGCTCCTTCTTGGCTTCCTCCTCCTCCTCCAGCCAGAGAGCACACTGTTGTTCAAATTCCTGTTCCGCCTACTCTCTGTGCTGACGTTCCCAATTTTCCACCTCTCTGGCATGGTGGATTGTCCATAATGCTCTGAGGATCTCCACTGCTTCGGCATCAGTTTTACCTTAGACTATGAAGACAAGTCTCTCGTCGTCGAATTCCGGAAGTGCATAATCCAGGCAGTGCTCCCGAGTTGGGTCAGCCATAGCTTAGCTTGGGCAGTCCGGCTTCTCGACGTGAAGAGATGATGACAAAAGGAAGAAAAAAAAACAATGCAAGTGAGGTTCTGTGCGAGACTCAAGCTAGTGAAAGGTGGCAGGAAGAAAAGAAAGACGTGCCACCTCGCTTAGCTCTCGCGCAGACCTCATCCTACGCTGCTTCGTGCCTCCGCTTACGTAGGATACCAACTTCCAGCATCTCTGTATAGAGAAACTCATGGAGTTCATCCAAGTCCGTAACGTAGGACTTAGCTGTCAAGGAGGTGAGTTCAAGATCAGAGTGGACGGAGAAGTTTGGATGATATCCTTTGTTGCCAAAGAATGGTGATACTCCAGTGGTGGCACTCGGAGCATTGTTATAGGCAAACTCTGCAAGAGGCAGAAGTTCGGACCAATTGTCTTGTTGGTAGTTGCAGTAGATATAGATATATTATGCAAGTGTTTGATTGGTGCATTCTGTCTGGCCATCCCCCTCTGGATGATATCTAGAGGTGAAGTGCAGGCGCATATCTAAAGCTTTACCTGGAGAATGGAAAAAGTGGGAAACAAACTTGGAGCCCCTGTCAGAGGTGACATGGGATGGAACTCTGTGCTTGGAAAAGACATGGAGGAGGAATAGCTTGGCTAATCCAGTAAAGGTAATGGTATCATGTGTAGGGATGGAGATGGATTGCTTAGAGAGTCTGTCGACTACAATGAGGATAGCAGTGAAGTCTTCTAAAGGTGGAAGCTGTTCAATGAAGTCCATGGAGATGGAGTTCCATGGTTTCTCCAGAACCGGAAGCTGCTTGAGAAGTCCATATGGACAATGACAGGGAGTCGTCACTTGAGCACAGGCTGTACAAGAACTATTGTAGTTCTTTATGAAAGTTTGTACTTTGGGCCATGTATATTCTTGGAAAATGAGTTTGAGTGTATGGTTCTGACCAAAGTGGCCTGCAGTTGGGTGGTCATGGAATGTTTGGAGAACACGGAGTCAGAGGTTATTAGCTTCTGGAACATAGATGTGATTGTCCCTTAGGAGGAATCCTTTGGAGTTAACTGTTCATCAGGAGTCAGAGTTGGAGGAAAGGTGAGGTGATGTGACTGGATCATTAGGCAGCATAGAGAGGATATTGGAATGGAGTTGTTTGACATCAACCAGTGCTGAGGCCTGGAATAGTGGAACTTCTAAGTACATGGCCTGGAGGGATGACACAAGCTGTTCTAGAGTGAAAATGGACCTATAATTGTCTGGGTTAACACAAGTGTAGTCCTTATCCCCCTCTTCGGGGTAGATGTAGACTGGTGGATAAATCCAATGTTGAGGTGTTTGTCAAGGAAGTCTCAGAGGGCTTGTTGTTTTGTGGAGAAGATGGAATAAATCTTTCCAACCAGAGGTACTGCACCTTCCTCCAGGTCAATCTTCAAGTCAAAAGGATGATGAGGGGCGAGGGTATCAGCTTTCTTCTTGCTGAAGACATCTGTGAGGTTATGATATTCTGAAGGAATACCAATGAGGTCACCTTTCTCTGTAGAGGAGGCAATGGAGGCAGAAGCAGAATGAGCAGAGATGTCTTCAGGAGACTGGAGTGAGAGGGCAAACTGGACTGAGCCCTCCATCTTGCAGGTGTGATGAAATGTGACAGCATTGACAAAAGAGATGTAAGGGGCTGGAAGTCCTGGTGCTTTAGGCAGATCCGGAGAGCATTCCAAGGGAATAGTATTGATGGAAGGGAAAATGCTTAGAGGTTCAGAAGGTGATATTGGGGTTGGCATTCCCTCTGCAGGAGTTTGGAAAGTGATGCTACTCGTAACCCAATCAATCAACAGATTGTAGTGGGTGAGCCAGCAATGTCTGAGAACAAGGCTGCATGAGGAATCCAACGAGGTTACAAAGAATGTATTGGAGGTGGAAATGCCAGAAGCAAAGGAGATTGTTAGATCTATTGCTTGGGAGATTAGGGAAGCTGAGGATCCATTGAATAAACAGAGATTAATCAGAGGAATGGAGTACATAGAGATTTGATGTTTCTCAATAAAAGCAGAGTCTATAAAGCAATGAGTAGATCCTGAGTCAATGAGAATAGGTACATCAGAGATATTATGTGGAAGAGAGATGAAAGGACAGAGGGAATTCAGATCGGAAAGAGCGGACATGTTGAGACGTAGTTCCATAAGGGCACAGTTTGGATCAATGTGACTCCCAGCCTAAAGCAGGGGTCAATACCATGGCTTCCGGAGTTACAGTTGCAGCATGGGCTTTTGACACCCTAGACATGGACTTTGGGCAGTCTTTGGCAGAGTGTCCACTCTCGCCACTGAAGAGACAAAGGTTAAACTTTATATGACACTGACATTCCTCCAGAAGGAGTTTACCGTCTTTACCTAGTTTTGAAGAGATGGCATTAGATTTGGAAGGGTTGGTGTTACCCTTTTTGTTGTTGTTCCCTCTGGAAGAACTGGAGTTGGAACCAGAGGTTGAGGACATAGAGGAGCCCTTGGACTCATCATCCTTGGGTTTGAAGGAGTTAGTTGGAGTAGAGCTCGACAACTTGCTAAAGGAATTGTTTCTGGAAGAGTTTGATCCAGAGACCTTTGAACCGCGTGAGATCTCATCCTTGTGCTCCCAGTATCTCTGGTCAATTTGTTGCACTAAGGTGTGTATATCATGAATGTTGTCGGGTTTGCCATGACAAGCGATTTCATCCTTGATGCAATCTGGAAGTCCATTGTAGAAACTCTGGCGAAGAGCACCAGGTCTCCATTCTCAGACTTGGTTCGCAAGACAGTTCCACTCAATGATATATTTGGAGATGCGCTGAGTGTCTTTCATACACAGTTGCTCAAGTTGAGCCTCTGCTTCAGCAACAGGATCATGAGAACTGAAGTTGGTCTGGAGTTCATATAGGAATGACTGCCAATTGTCCATCCAGAAGGGACAGTTTGCCAGAGCAGCAGCTCCAAGCAAGTCTGGCTCGAAGTAGTCAAGCACCATTCCTTTGAGGTAGGACTGGGCAAAGGTTACTTTACTCCAGTCCTTTTTGAAGGACTTCTCATTGGCCTGGAAATTGATTTCACATTGCACAATAAAAGAATGGAGTTTCTTCAGATCAGACCTGTTAAAGATATCCAGTTCTTGGACCCTTGGTCTTTGCATCACTGGAGGTATTTTCACAATGAAGAGCCATTCAGGTCATGTTGTGAATAGCGGTTGCAAGTTGGGTAAAGGGCTTGAAAGCCAAGGGGACATTATTTGGTTCATTATCATTTCTGGGATTACCTCCGAAGAGATGTTTGGTATCCAGAGTTGATGTTGTGAATGAGCCATTGCCTGAGGGGTCAGGATCATTGTCACCACCACCATCACTACCACCTGCTGTTGCTCTGCTGTTTCTAGGGAGTGGAGTTCCAGAGCAATCAGCACCCCAGAAGTCTTCTTCGTCTTCCAGTAAGACCTGGAAAAGAGGTCCATCGAAGGAACAGTCTTCCAGAAGTGGAGTGAGTGCAGAGAGGGGTGAACAAGTGCACCATTGAGAAGATGTTAAAGGCACAGTGTGCTGGATGAGACTGATGAACTCTCCAGGTACTGTATGCAAGCTGCCAAAGGCAGTCTGCAGTAAGTTAGAGCATGAGGGTCAGGAAATATGGGTAGTCATGATGAAAAGTGAGGGTTTTGACAAGAGTGATTATGAATATACTGTTAAGTCTGGGTCCTCTGGGTTAAGTCCAGTAGAGGTCCGAGACATAAGGGAAACATAGGGGCAGAGATTCAATGGAGATGATGTCAATGGAGGTATGGAGGTCAGAGGTGTGAGAATGTTGGTGCAGGACTTATGTGCTTCACCCTTGTCAATCCTCGTGTTCTTGTATTTCAGAGGGAAATAGAGTTGAGAGGAAAGGAAGGAATAGGGAAGAAGAGACCAGACTTGAAAGGGGTGAAACTTCATTGATATTTGTAATGGAGAAACTATAAGGAAGTACAAGAGGGTTTATATACTACAGGTCCAAAGGTAACTCTGGAGCTGGAGTATCTACATGATGGCGGTGTACATAGGGACAGAGGACAGAGGAATACAAAAGCCAGGAGGGCAATACAAACTATAATGTAGAGTAACATGAGTAGACTAGAGCAAAAGAAGATAAAGGAAGGTACAAAGTCCAAAGTGCAATCTCCATGAATGTCCAGTGTATTTGGCATGAGGGTTATCCAGAGTTGGCCAGAGTTGGACTTGGTGAAATTGAGGCATATGACAAGATGTTGAAGTGTGATCCATTGGCTTCTGCTGCATCAGCAAACCTACATTTTTTCTGAGTTATCAAAATCAATGACCTTGCTAAGCCTCCTGGCATGACTGACAGCATGCTATCAGTGCTATCATTCATAAGTAATTCATTGCTATTCTCAGGGCTATCAACATATCAGCTTGTCAATTCACCAGTGATATCAGTCCCATCAGTCCACCCAGTAAGTCAGTTAATTATCTGGTCAGTCTTGTCAGTCTTGTCATCCCATCAGTCAGTCAGTCAACCAGTCAGTCAGTCATGTCAATCTATCAGTCATTCAGATTATCAGTCAATCAGCCAATTCAGCCTATTAGGCCATCAGCTGACCAGTCAGTCATTTCTGTCAGTCACATCAGTTGGTCAGTGGGTCAGTCAGTCAGGTTTGTCAACTAGGTAGTTGATTATTCAACCAGTCCATTCAATATATTAGTCTATCAGCTTGTCAGTATATCAGTTCAGCCAGTCAGGTCAATCTATTATCAATTAGTCAATTCAGGCCTATCAGTCTTGTCATTGATCTAAATCACCCAGAAAAAATGTAGGTTTGCTGATGTGATGGTTCACATACCTCCCACACATACATCAGTAAAATTGTCATGGCCTTATCTGGCCTTATCCACACTTTTTCAGCACTTTTTCAGTTTGTGGAAAAGTGCTGCACAAGTGGCATAAGGCCCCTCTTTTTTTAAACTCAACTTGTACATCACTTTCTCCACTTAGAATGGGGCGTTGCAAGTTGAAAAAGCAGAAAAAGTGGCTTAAGACATGCCACATTGTCCATCAGAAAACCCACTTATACCACTTTTTGCACTTAGGACTGGGCATCTCAATCAGGAAAAGTAGAAAAAGTGGCATGGATCAGCACCATATCGTCCATTAGGAAGATAGATTAGGTACAATGGGGTAATTAAAAACCATCGAGAATCCAGAAAGGAATCTAGTGGGAATAAGCAACAGTGACTTGGACTTGCTCGGCCATACAAACAATGAGATTTGATCTAGAGAATTGTCAGTAACTTCTGTGTGGGCCAAGTGTCTGAAACATGGATCAACTGTATCAGCATCAGACAGGCTACTAGAATTAGTGGGACCATGGTCAAGTGATGCATACACAGAGGCAATGAGGTCAGTGGTATTTTCCTTTGTAACCAAGATGGCATATGATTGTGTTTCACTCCCCCAGTCACTCATTGAGAACATGGATGTGCCCTTGCTCATGTTTCCAGTTGCCTTGTTGAGCGTCTTTGGCAGCTTGACCTTTCCCTTATTGTCTGCCATT
Source organism: Boletus barrowsii (assembly GCA_038088775.1). NCBI lineage: Eukaryota > Fungi > Basidiomycota > Agaricomycetes > Boletales > Boletaceae > Boletus > Boletus barrowsii. Next base: position 6,101 of record JBBPJP010000974.1, on the reverse strand, counting down.
TCCTTCACAGCATCCTATATATCAATGACGCCATTGCAAACAAGGGTGAATGCGCACTCGAGCTTTAAAAACAACCAGTCAGTACATCAGATCAAGTGACATGATTTTTTTTACCACAGTAGCTGCGAGGGCGACAACACACTCCATCCCATAACTCTTTTGCAGCTTTGCCATTTCTAAGGATTGAATGTCGACAGCACCAGCAATCTTGCTCAAATGGGCAGTTGCAATCAGCTTGAGAATGAAATCCGAACGAAAGTTGTGAGCAGGATCCAGATTATCACAGTTTTCATGTGTGAATGGGAAATGGGGGGGGGGAAATCAACTGCCTAGCAATTTCTTGGGCCATTGCCTTGGGATCCTCCAACTCGATAGTATCCTTAATGATTTCCCAGAAAAAGTGAATGACCATAACAAGGGCGGTCGATCCGAACCCACTGTGCCACTCGAGTAGGTGCTGACCTATTCATATTTTAGTAAAGGAAAACGAGGGGATGAGAAGGAAAGTAGTAATATACAACACCAAATACTATACTGTGAATTGTTACCTCATACTAAACATTGGGGTAGACAGCAGTAAATTTCTGGAGCACTGCCACCAGGGTCTCATCAGGAATTGACCAAATATTCACTTGTCCGCCTGCCCAAAGAATGGCAGTGTCCATGAATGCATTCATCCATTTGTGGTCAGTGGGAATAGATAGATTGCTATTTTTGTAGTCACTGTGAGACTTGGACTCAGTGCCCGCAGTCCGAGTCGTCTTGCTTTCGGCAGGATCCACAGAGGCTGTGGTGGTGCGTGTTTCAGCCTGGGTCTCTTTGCCTGCCTCTATCTTGGCCTTCTTTACCACCAGCTGAGTATTTTCCATGGTTACACTGACCGATGTCTAGTGTGATGTCAACTGAGTGTGAGTGCAGAGATACTATGATGATTGAAGGAGAAACAAACAGAACTCACCAACGTTGTGGTTCATATCTTGTGTGTTACATCGGTATCAATCTGTATGTCGCTTTCAGCACCTTCACAATTGCTGTCCTGAACGTCCTCCATCTTTCTCTTTCCAGAGGAGGGAATGTGAGGTGAGGGCAGGATTTGACTGGCCTCAAACCCAGTGTTGTATTGGGAGTGGAGGGACTGTGAGGCAAATACCAGGGTGGAATCTGACTAGCCTCAAACTCAACATCACTGAGGGGAATGCGAGGCGAATACCATGGTGGAATCTGACTAGGCTCGATCTTGGAATCACTGTTGGCAGTGGAAGGACCTGGGATAGTCAGTTCAGTGAGTACACCCTGAGGTAGCGTATTGGGTACACACCAGTGCAACATTGTTATTCATCTTAAACAGCATTGCCTCTTTCTGTAATGCACGGCATAGTAGTGACGTAGCGTGCTGCAATACAGGTCGAAGAACGAAGGCTAGAGGAATGAAGGATGATGAGTAGTACGAGGAGTCCTGATGTTTTGAGTGCCAAGCTTCGAGATGATGCGAAGCCTAAGCTGGTCTCACCTATCTAGGTACCTTAGATTAGGCTCACTAGACTCGGTGGTCACTAGAAATAACACTGATATTGTGTAGAACTAGCTTAGAGGGAAATACAGGCGAGCGAGAGCGAGACTATTTATACGGTAGGCCCCTTCAAGATGTGACTCAAATGCGCAGCATGCGAAGTCAGTACAAGTCATAACAAGTCATAGTGAGTCATGCCGCAGGCAGTGAAGTCCGAATAAGGCAACTGCAGTGGAGACGGAAAGGAAGTCTAAATATGGTATCAGCGGGGCACTGTGTGAGACGTAAATAGATAATAGATCGGGAAACATATCTGGTATCACAGAGGACAACTCTGTTACAAATACAACTGTGTACGGTGAGAGAGTAAGTCTGAAAGATGAGTGAACAAAAGTATAGCGAAAAAGTGTATCCCCTCTGTAGACCATAACATTACCCCCTTCCTACGGTTGAAGCACCTGCAAGACCAATCATTCTACCTCATCCCCTTCATTGACTTCATAATCCGTAGGGTTGTAGTTGTCAAGAGGGTTGCAACAAAGAGAGCAAAAGTCATCTGAATGCCCTAACTCTCTGCAAAGAGGGCAACATCGGCGAGGACAAAAGGCCTGGATATGACTGGGCACAGTGATGCGACAGAATGGACATTTGTAGAATGGGCAGTCTATGCGAAGATGCCTGCGACAGTTACACGAAAAGCATCGGCCGAGGATGGGGCGAGTAGAATGGGCGGGGGTTGAAGGGAGCAAGGGAAGAGCGTCTACGTCAATGGGACGAGATTCTGATCCTGGTGATGGCGAGGGTGTCACTGTGAAGTCCTTGTTATAGCGACCGGAGATGGGGAACAGAGTTGTCTGTCTCTGCTTTCCTTGATTTCCCAAAGGACATTGGCCCACAGCTCATGCTGCAGAGCTGGGTAGTCTGAACGTAACTGTTCCACCATGCTGTTTGAGGTTACGAGGACAGTGGGAGGGAGTTGGAGTGGAGGGGTGTTCTCGAGCAGGGAGTATGTTGGTGGGTTCGGGTTCGGGAGTCCCTCATCCGAGGAGGGGTACAGTTGCGAGGAAAGCGAGGACCTCAGGGTGGTTGGCAGAGAGAGAGTAGAGTGGTCCAGAAACAGGACTGTGGCTAGCTCCTCCAACAGCATCAGCACTTCTGGCTCTGGAAGGTGGGTGAGTTGCAGGAGTCGTTGGAGGTGGAACAGGGATGGGTTCCAAGGATGGGGTGACTGTGGAGTTGTCGTCCCAGATTGGGTTTTGATCGTTGTGGGCCCAAGTGTTCCCATCCCAGGCATTATTGGGACTGTCATCCAGGTAGTAAGTTTGATGATTGGCTGGTAGGGTGTTGACGAGGGGGCGCAGAATGTGCATGCATCAGCAAACCAGCCATGGCCTGTACAGAACTGTAGAATAATATGTAGTGTTACAGACTCTAAATAGAGGTACCTAGTAATGCAGATTTCCACAGATCTGTCTAAGTTCTGTGGATAAATGAATTATTACCAGAATATGTTCCTTGACAGATCATACAGATTTGTAGACTCCTCTCGACAGAGTTGTGAGGACATGTGAGGTAAATGCCACAAAAAGTGATATTACCAGGCCTGGGACTAATTACAGCATAGTACACCAAACGGGATAGCAACTGGAATCTCGGACCGAGCAGGAGCAGGTACAGAATGACTAGGAACAGGAAACAGAACAAAAACAAGCTCGGAAGCATCAAACAGAACCTCAAATGGAAGCCCAATCAGTCCAGGATTGGCTGGAAATCATCTTTGAAAGGAATGATGTTACCGGGGTCATTTGCAGGCACACTATGAAAACATGTTTAGATAACTTCTGCACTTGATAAATATCAGAATGTACTTGGCAGAAGTTGCCCATAGAACCCTCAGCTCTCAGGTTTTTGCATTGTGTCTCGGGTTTTCATTGATTGCAAGTTGCATTGAGTGAAACTGGGCATAAATCTTTGAATATCCCTGGTACTCAAATTTTCGATCCTCCCAGACACCAGTTGCGGTATACTCATCAATAGCGGCTTGCAACTATCGAAAACAATATTAGTGCTTGGAAGGTTTTAAAAAAAAGTGGAACGGGTACTGCCGTCGCTGCCAGACAAACAGTCACTTTGCCTGCAAATACGTCGGGAAAGGTGGCAGCTAAAGAGGACAAGCCATTGTAGAAGAATGAAATGATGAGGGTGCCAAGTGCTGGAGCGGCCATGTTATTGATTGATCCCTGCAACGAGTGTTAGTTCTTGTAGGAATACTCAGGTTGACATACCTCTTCATCGATGCCACCGAGTGTGAAAGCGGAACCACGAACTAAGGCTTGAGCCTGGGCTTTATTATCCAGAGGGAGGACCTCTTCACCCAGCACATAAAAGCATGGCACAAGTTCTCGGGCCTTGGATTTCAGTGTCGAGCGCCAGGTCATCATGGCCTCCCAGACCTGTTGTCATCAGAACACGAATAATGTGAAGTAGAGTACATACAAGGACAGACAGCTCTTTTTGATATTGCGGCCAGTACTCTATGGAAGTGAGCATTCGAATGAGCACTAGTACTTATGATCAAACTTTACTTACCTTGTGGGACATTTGGGGTTTCTGCGAGGGCTTCATTTAAAAATTCAACACATTTTTCCTCAATGAACTGAGGACGTGGTGTAAAAGGATCGATTGAAGCAGCATCATATTGTGCAATCAGTTTTGCCCGCTCAATTACGGCACGGAAGCTAAGGGGATAAGCACAAAGCTTTGTTGCAGGCCCGTCCAGCGGACCTGAAAGCACATCCACAGATGGGGCTTGAGGTGAAGTGGGCGGGGCTTGGGAGGGAGGGAGCGGGGCCTGGGAGGGAGTGTGCAAGGCCTGGGATGACATGGAGGAGGGTGTAGACGGAACTCCATTGTCAATGTGAGCACAGTTTTGGCGTCTGGCATTGGAATGTTGTTGCTGGAGATGGACATCATGAAGCATTGATGGATCTGGAGGATGAGGGAAACAGTTGCGCTGATGGTGTTTGTTGATGACATCATGAGCGATGCCATGGTCAGAGTGTTCCTTGGTGGACAGAGCAAGATCTGTGTGGATTTTGTTAGTCATTGATCCACTGATCAGTAGCAAGCTTACCTATGTCACGATCCCCAGAAACGGGGTGTTCATCATTGTCCGGATTGTTGTGGAAGCGTTCCTCTGCGAGCAGGATGGGATCTGTTCAGAAATGAGTCATTTATTTATTGACATACGAGCACTCACCAATGTCACTGTCATTGGGAATGTAGCAAGCATTGGGGAGACCGGTTGGCTCTAAAATATACATCAGTATGCATTGTTCCCAAGGGATGATGTTACTGTACTCACCTTGTAGTGCCTTCTCAGCCACAAGTTTACCTTCGTCAGGTGATATTTCATCGATAAACAGCTCATTGGGTTGATGATCAGCAAAGTCCACGTGATGGAACTGAGAGCCCGAAAGATTCTCACTCTCTCACCTGGAACATTGTTGTCATTGCAAGACCTATATGGCAGAGGTTCTGACACAAAGGAGTTGTGTGATTGGCAGGTCATCTCTTCCAAACTATGTGCCGAATAGGTTCTTGTAAGAGGTAGATGAACTTGTTGGAGTGCCTGAGACGACACACCAGAAACTCTAGTGGCAAAGCCACTCTGAGATGTTGGGGCTGTGGATCCACTCCGAGACATTGGGGCCATGGATCCACCATGAGACGAGGGAGTTCCGGATCTACTGCGAGAAGTAATAGCATCAAAGTCATGGGGAGTGGACCTGCAAAGGGTCGGAGCGATTGAACCATGACTGGCGGCCACAGAAACAACTTGAAGGGGTGCCTGAGAGCACAGAGCCGTTAACGCTTGTAAGGATTTCCCTTTGACAGGAATGTTGAAGCCATAGCGTGAGCCTTCCATTGAAGCTTGATAAGTTGGTAGAGGCGCTTTGCGACCACTGGGGGGCATCTGAGAGCTGGCAATCTTGACTTTTCCTGGCCGTACTAATCTTGAATCCCAGCAGTCCTTGATCGCAGTGAGTCAGAATACATGTCACACTGTGGCAGAAGCGGCCAGAATCACCTTAAGAGTTTCCACCATGCAGTGGGTCAGAAGTCACATTGGATTTGAAGTGCAGTGCGGGTTTTACATATATATAAATAACCAAATGGGGAGAGGCGAGGTCTTTGTGTACACAAACGAGAGCATGTCCATGATGTACATCATGATATAGGCAGTGGTGGTTGTGAAGAAGACGTATTCCTACTAATAATAACAATATCTAATGACAAGCTCGCTTCATCTTGCGCACTTTGGCCACCACCTTACACTTTGCCGGGACAGTAATTCCCAAATTCCTCCGAACATGTGTCAAATCAGTGCTCAGCTCCTGCACCTCAAAAATGCGTCGAGTAAAATGTCTCTGAGAACATCATGAGTGAGGGGGAGCTAAGTGAAGGGAATGCTAGCAAGAAAGGTGAAACAACCCTCAGACTCACACTTAAGTGAAGCTGGTGCTAGGTTGCTTGAACAAGGGAAAAGATGACTAATGAGAAGTGAAGACTAGAGTTGCCTGAGGGGGAA
>JBBPJP010000973.1:0-12142 GCA_038088775.1 Boletus barrowsii | reverse complement strand
ATAGAGTTGCTGTATGTTGCTGCAGTGGCTCCATTGTTGACGTTGCCACTATAGAAGTAAGCTTTGAGGCTGTTGCTGATGTAGGTAAACAGCTATGGCATTGTTGACTATAGATTACTACATGTACGATAGAGTGGTACTAGTGTACAACCACCATAAACCTTTTTTGCAGATGCCACTTGTTTCCCGTCCTCCACCCGCCACACTGGAGCATCGCTGGTATGCCCGTGAACGATATGCTTGCCGTTCGGTGAGAATGCCACCACCCATAAATCACTACCGGTGTCGATTTTGATAGGCTGGGGATGATCTATGACAATGCTCAGCATAACAGGCAACACCATCTTCCTAGCACACACCGGTCATCGTCAACGACGGCATCACCAGTGGTTCGATGTAACCTGCAAGAATAAAGTGGTTGGTTGTCCTTTTTCGCGCCGTACACATGTTGTCCTTTAATCCGCAATATAGATCAGTGCCCATGCCCGTGGTTTTGGTGGCTTATATTGTGCCTTTCTTTTCCCACGAGCAAAGCTCGGTTTTGGGCAAGCCCAAAATGCCACACAATGTTTAATCCTAGTTTTGGAGGACAATGCTAATCCCAGTTTTATATGACATCTAGTAATTGAGTAACATGACAGAAATCTATTCATAGTATAGTGAACAAAAAAAGTATATGTAGTATCAAATGTTCAAATTTCTAAACACTTCAGTCCAAACCACATTTGTAGCCTTGGTATTTTGTTGACCATGAGGGAAAAGAATTTTAATGTTTCTTGGATGAGTACAACGTGATAAAGCCACATAAAGTTGTCCATGAGAGAAAACAGGAGAGCTCAAATTTAACCCAACATGCTTGACTGTCTGACCTTGTGACTTGTTGATTGTCATGGCATAAGCTAGATGGACAGGAAATTGCAGGCGACGAAAAGGAATAGGAGAATCTTGAACACCAGAGTCAAGAGCCATGCGAGGAATGAAAACCACATTATTGGCATTGTCTCCACCCAACACTCTACACTCCAGAATGTGGTGAGTAGACTGAAGAAGTCTCAAGTGTGTACCATTGCAGAGGCCTTTCATGGGATCCAGAGTGCATAGAAGCATGAGTGGTGCACCAACTTTAAGCTCCAGTTTGTGAAGGGGAAATCCAGAGGGACTGAATGTATTGAGAACCTCTGGTTGGATGTATTCATAATCCCGCTCAACCACAGAGTCTGCACTGAGATATGTAATCTTCTCCTGAGGTGCAACAGAGTCTAGAATGGTGGCATTGATGTCATGGAGTTGTTCATTTCTAGGGCTGAGGATAGTACGGTCCAGAAAATATTGATCAGGAAGGTGCTGATCCTGGGCAAGAAGCTGAGAGTATAGGGAGTTTATGAGGGATGCCATGGTGTCGCCACAACACATATGTTTAGGAAGCATTACATCTCCATCTGTTATGCCTATCTGTAGGAGTTGCTGTGCCCGTTCATCAGATTCCAGATCTTGACCTAGGCATATATTTTGATGAAGATAGTGAATGATCATCCTTGCCCAAAGATTGGAGTGAGTGAGAGTGGCTGGAACAATTTGTTCTCTTGAGCCATGTAGGATGACAGGAAGAGTTTGCCTAAAGTCTCCACCAAACAGAATGGTAATTTCTCCAAATGGACGATTGGGCTGATTTAGCAAGTCTCGAAGAGTGCGATCCACAGCTTCCACAATGAAATAATGCTGAGAGGCAGCTTCATCCCAAATGATAAGAGAGGTGTCCTTGAGAAGTTCATGAATGGCGTCATCTTTTTTGATGTTGCATGTACTTTGTTCATGACAGGGGATAGGGATTTTGAAGCGTGAATGAGCAGTATGACCACCTGGAAGAAGAAGACCTGTGAGACCAGTAGAGGTCACACAAAGGACAATCTTGTCTCTTGCATGAACACCAGCAGCAATGAGTTTGGCCAGATATGTTTTTCCACATCCACCACCACTGTGAAGGCAGAAAGAAGATCCCTGTGAGTTAATAACACTGTCCATGACAGCACCATAAAGAGTGGTCTGCTGAGCATTGAGAGTGGGAAGGCCTCTGTCCACATATTCCTTGTTACGATCGCCTCATTAATGGTAATGGACTTAATGTTTCTTTTCTTTTTTTACCCCTATCTATTCTCTTTCACATGGTCACACTTCTATTCATATCCGCTTACCTTCTCTTCCATTTCCCAAACACGCGCCTCACGCCTGTTTGGCTATGCATACCAGTGCTGCCACATACATGCACATCACGCATGTATGGCTGTGCTGCCATACCTCATGTGTTACTCATGTTACCCAGTACCAAGGATACTTACCATATATAGCGTAGCATAGCTTGGTCTGTGCGCACATGTACTTACTATATAAACTCCCAATACATCACCAGGAGGACCTCAGTCTTGTCCTCTTGGAGTTTCCCCCTCAGGCAACTCTAGTCTTCACTTCTCATTAGTTGTCTTTTTCCTTGTTCAAGCAACCTAGCACCAGCTTCACTTAAGTGTGAGTCTGAGGGTTGTTTCACTAGGACAAGACTATTCTTATCTCGCTACCTTGCTTGCGGACGACTATTGACGTAGATCACTGAAGCACACCACGAAGTTTCCTACCACCCACCATACTCTCAAGTTTCGCTCGCACTCTCCAGTACGTTTAGGAAGGTACAGCGAAGTCTACGGAGCTCAAGACATCTTTTTAGTGTCTGCTCCTCCCTCTTACGTTGCATTGGTAGAAGGATTGTCGCTCGTACCCAATGTAACGCACAGCGTAGCGGAGACGGAGCGTGCTGCGATACGGGTCGAAGAACGTAGGACGAATGAATGAAGAGTGACGAAGGATCTCTGAGGTTGGAGGCCTATCTTCGAGACGATGCGAAGACTCAGTGGGTCTCTTCTATCTAGGTACCTGAAGAGGCTCACTAGACTCGAAGGTCACTAGAATAATGCTATATTGCGTAGAACTAGCTTAAAGGAAAATACAGACGAGAAGTATGAGACTATATATAAGGTAGGCCCCTGGTCCGTGCGAGGTAAGTATGCGCAGCATACGACTGCGATGTGCAGCATGCGCAGTAAAGCGTAGTCTGCAGTGACTACAGAGAAATATGAAATAAGGATGCGCAGTAAGGCGCAGTCCGCAGTAAGAGAATATGAAATAAGAGATGCGCAGTAAAGCGCGGTCCGCAGTAAGAAGTCTGAAGGAAAGACTGCGGACGGAAGCGGAATGAAAGACTAAGTATGGGTATGGGCGGGGCGCCGTGTGAGACATAAGGAGAAGTAGATCGAGAGAACGTATCTGGTAATGTGGAGGACGACTCCACTACGAATACAACCACGTATGGTGACGACAGAGCGAGACTAGGAAAGGCGAGCGAAAGAGTCAATGGAAAATGAAAGAAAAATGACTACCCCCTTCGTAGACCGTAACACCCAATGGGGGCGTATCGGAAGTAAGGGAGTGGTTCGGGTCGACCCAAGAAGAAAATGGGTCGTTAAATTTAGTTTACCCTCCCACACCAGTAGTAGAAGCAGAGGCAGGGCCGGTGCATTACAGACAAGCGCAGGAGCCAGGCAGCACATCCCCATCATCTCTCGTCCTTTCAGACTACAAGAGTCCACAGGAGACGCTAGTCGCTCTCCCCGCCCCCTTGGTCAACCAAGACGAGGAGTACAACCCCAACGACTACAACCCGCCAGAGCAACCTCCAATCCCGCAGGAGTTAGTGCCGTTATTCGTGCCGGAGAGAGTAGTCGCTTGGCTCGTAGAAGGGCTAGTGGACCAAGTTAGGAGAGAACGGATCAGGGAACAGGAGCCCACCCCGTATCAAGTCCGCAGACCTAGACAGAGGAGAGAGTGGCCAGCAGCCACTAGGATTAGAGAGGAAAGAACAAGGGACTTGTGGCCAGGAGAAGACGAGCTCCGCTGGTGTAACAGCCTCAGGCCCAGGGACAAGTGCTTCGGAGTAGTCAGACGACCTCGCTTAGCACCACATACGGCAGCGCCTAGGATACGTCGCCTAGCAGCGCCAAACCCCCCTCTACCCCCTCGTATCTAGATTTAATCAATCATGTCTATGGGTTTCGACCAAGGAGTATTCGAACAGAACCTAAATGGCAATGGGATAAGTCCCACAGTAACACAAGAACTCTTAGCAATGTTTGACTGGTTCACGAACGAACACAACAGTAGCATTGTCATCCTAAACAACTACCACGCGCAAATAGCTGCGCTACAAGGGCAAGTAACGGTGTTGCAAGCAGGAAATGCTCCGCCAGCAGCAGTAGCCACCCAAGCCCCCCAAATGAGCAAAATCTTCCAGGACCCTGGAAATTACAATGGCTCAAAAGGGAAGTTCGAGGAATGGTGGACAAAGGTTAAGGCGTGGATTGCCGAGAACCCCACTGTATTCCCGACAGGCACCAATAAAGCTGTGATGGCTGTGCTATCATGCCTTGAGGGCCCCACAGCAGGCAGCTTTGCTCGCACAAGGATAGACCGCGTGTTAAGCAGCGGTACATACACATGGCCAGAGCTGGAGAATGAAGTCGAAGCTTTATTCCGCTCTGTTAATCAACAAGAATGGGCTCGCAAGAAGCTAAGAGAGCTCAAACAAATGGACTCAATGCCCATAGATGAATGGATCATTAACTTCCAAAGATATGAACCACAGACAGGCATGGGTACCACCCACTTAATCGAGATCATTGAGCACAATGTGCAACGCTCGATAATCGACAAGGTCTTACTGGACGGCACTTGCCCCACCACAGTAATCGACTATCTCGCAAAGATCCGAGAGATAGGCACAAGGAAGCAATTAATAGGCTTCATACGCGGCGGCAGTAGCCAAAGATCCACTAAAGATCCAAACGCCATGGATATAGATGCCATTGGCAGAAAGCCCTCTATGTCCAATGGGCCAAAGAAATGCTACAACTGTGGCGGAGACCACTTCGTAGCTAACTGTAACAAACCAAAGCTGCAATGTCCCGATTGCAAATTCCTTGGTGGAGGACACCAAAAAGGTTGTCGCCAAGGAGGGCACAAATTAAGGGATGTTGAAGAAGAAGGTGCCCAATCATGGGATGATTGCCCTTCAGGACAAGACATCTGAGGCATGAACTATGATGAAATGAAGGCATACTTCTGGGATCTTAAAGATACCGAAAATAAGAAGGGAAAAGGGAAAGCCACGTGAATAAACCGGGTGTTCACGCGGATACGGTCAAAAAGGTATGATTTAACTTAACTGACGATAACAGATTTTTGCCACTGGCTGGCGAAGAATCTGAGGAAGCAGACAATGAATCTTCTATATTAATGCCAAGTGGGTCTTCACCATCAGTTGACGATGTGAAGCTCGGCAGGGGCTTCACACCTGCGCTTAATTCACTTTCCACCACTATTGACCAAATCCCGGAAGAAGTGTGCATACGAAGCACAAAGTTACAAAAGGAGATATGTATGACCATACGGGTCTCTCCTTCTCACGGAAAAGGTTTCATCACCGCAGAAGCACTGCTTGACAGCAGTGCAAACATAATATTCATTGATCGCACATGGGCTCAGAAACATCAGTTACCCCTGACCCCTCTCCGCAATCCCATTCCTGTGTATAATGTTGACGGAACTAAGAATTCCACTGGAAACATCACACACTCTGCAGAAGTAGTAATCGACTACCAAGAACACAGAGAACGTGTCACAGCCGAAATCACGGATCTTGGCAAGAACCAGATCATTCTCGGCTTCTCTTGGTTAAAGAAGCACAACCCTATCATAGACTGGACCACAGGCACAGTTGAAATGAAACGCTGCCCTAGGTCATGCTCTTTCTTGCAGGACAAGGAGTCATTCCTACGCCATGCAGATAAAGAAGAAGAAGAGAACGCCTACTTTGCTTATGCAGTACGCGCAGCTTTAGATAAGCCGACCCCTAAGAAAGAACCTACGGACGAACTAGTCCTGAAGGAGTTCCACAAATATCTAAAAGTATTTCATAAAGGAGAATCGGAAAGAATGCCGATCAGGAAACCATGGGATCACGCCATCGATATGAAAGATACATTCGTTCCAAAGAAAGGACGGCTCATTCCCCTATCTGTTGAAGAACAACAGGAGGTTTCCGCATTCATTGATGATCAACTAAAGAAGGGTTACATACGACCTTCTAAGTCTCCACAAACATCACCCGTGTTCTTCGTACCAAAGAAAGATGGACGAAAACGGATGGTGCAGGATTACCGATACCTCAATGAGCACATGGTTAAAAACAATTACCCACTACCCCTAATTTCGCAACTGGTCGATAAGCTCAAAGGGGCACAGCTATTTATGAAAATGGATCTCCGATGGGGATACAATAACGTACGCATCAAAGACGGTGACAAATGGAAGGCGGCCTTCGTATGCTTCAGAGGAGCATTCGAGCCCCTCATCATGTACTTTGGGCTATGCAACTCCCCCAGAATGTTCCAAGCAATGATGAATGAAATCTTTGCCAATATGGACGACGCGATTGTTGTCTATATTGATGACCTTATGATATTCACAAAAACCGACGATTGGGAAACGCACAACAAGATAGTTTTAGAAGTGCTACGACGTCTAGAAGAAAACGATCTATTTGTAAAACCGGAAAAATGCTCGTTCCACATCGCAGAAGTTGAGTTTCTGGGTATGATCGTAGGAAAAGATGGCATAAAGATGGACGATACGAAGGTTAAGGCCATCGTAGAATGGCCAACACCAAAGAATGTCCAAGGAGTTAGGAGCTTTCTAGGATTAGCTAACTTCTATTGAAGGTTCATCCAGGATTACGCCAAGGTGGCTAGGCCACTAAATGACCTAACAAAGAAGGAGAACCCTTTCGAATGGAAGCAGGAACAACAGGAGGCATTTGACATGCTGAAACATCATTTCACTACAGCCCCTATCCTTGCCTTCCCAGACGATAACGCTCAGTTCCGCTTAGAAAGCGATGCTTCTGATTACGCAACAGGGGCAGTCCTATCTATACAGAAAGATGACAAATGGCACCCTGTTGCCTACTCGTCACACTCCATGTCTCCGCAGGAACGGAATTACCCTATTGCCGACAAAGAGATGCTCAGTGTCATCCGCTTGCTGGAGATATGGCGCCACTACCTAGAAGGCGCACGCCATGAATTTGAAATTTGGAATGATCATGCAAATTTGCAATTCTACATGACTCGTCAAGATCTCAACAGGAGACAAGCACATTGGGCGCAATACTTATTGCGCTTCAATTTCAAATGGATCCATAAGCCCGGAGCTTCCATGGGAAAAGCAGATGCTCTCTCTCGTCGAGAAGATCATACTATCGGTCTAGAAGACGATAATAAAGGAGTACTAGTAATTTCCCCGGAGAAGATTAGGGCACAACACGTTCTGCTCTCCGATGAAGGGGATCACATAAAACAACGAATAGCAGATGCCGCTAGCCATTTCAAAGAAGAAGATGTTCACAGATTATGTAAAGATTGGGGCATCTACATGGAGGATGATGGATTCCTTTACGACATGCTCCACAGGCTCTACGTGCCTGATTACGAAGATCTATGCATGGAAGTCGTGCGGTTACATCACGACACCCCTATGGCCGGACATGCCGGTTCAGACAAGACATTGGATTTACTGCAATGCAGTTATTGGTGGCCAGGCTTAGCCACATTTGTAAAGAACTACATCACTCGATGTGACCGATGCCAATGGTTCAAGGGAACTAACCAAGCCCCAGCTGGCTTGTTACGCCCTCTCCCTATTCCTGATCACCCATGGGAACACATATCAGCAGACTTCACCACAGATCTCCCACTTTCCCAAGGATATGATTCTATTCTGGTAGTAGTTGACAGGTTCTCAAAGGAGGTCGAGTTAATTCCCTGCACGAAAACCGCTAGGCCCTCGACACAGCTAAATTATATCTCAACCACGTATGGAAGCATCATGGTCTTCCATCTTCTATTGTCTCCGACAGGGGCCCGCAATTTGCCAGTACAGTTATGGCAGATATTTGCCGCTCCCTCGGTATTAAGCCTAAATTATCCACCGCTTTTCACCCACAGACAGATGGACAAATGGAACGTATGAATCGCGAAGTACAGCAATTCCTTTGCCTCTTCACATCAGAAACACAAGATAAATGGGTTGATTGGCTTGCCATCGCCCAGTTCTCTATCAATTCCAAAAAAGCCACTGCAATGGGCAAGTCCCCGTTCGCTGTCACGCAGTCTTATGAACCATGCATGGGAGTCGAGGCACGGAACTCTAAAGCTCCCGCTGCCCTGGATTTTACTGACCACATGGCTGACACGTTGGAACAAGTCAAATCTAATTTATCTGTGGCTCAGGACCACATGAAACTTAATGCTGATAAACACCAATCTGATGCCCTGGCATATGCCGTTGGGGATAAGGTTTGGTTAGCTACATCAAACTTGCGTTTGACACATGCTTCACACAAGCTCTCTGAGTGATGGCTCAGACCCTATGAAGTTATTGAACTCATGGGACCCAATGTGGTTAAATTGCGACTCCCCTCCTCCATGAGGATTCATCCTGTTATCAATGTCTCATGACTAAAGCCGTATAAGGAAAGATTGCCTGGTCAATCCACCTTCCGGCCGGGACCAGTTCTTGTAACTGAGGATTGTGATGATGAATGGGAGGTTGATTATCTAGTTGATTCTAGATACCGGGGTCGTCGCCTGGAGTACCTCATGCATTGGAAGGGCTATGATGACACTGGTCGTACGTGGGAGCCGAAATCTAATCTTGCACATGCAAAGGACACACTTTGAGATTTCCATCGGGCTCACCCCTCGGCGCCACGCGCCCTGGGCATGTCATCTGCCAATTTCTCTAAATTATTTGTGGGCTGTGAGAACTTCACCACAGTGAATCCACGCAAGTTACCTTTTGATTGCCTGGAAGTTGATCTTTAGCCCGGGGGTGCGTCCAGGTCAACAACGCTCTTGACACCTATATAAGCACATTCACTTTTGGTTGAGCCTTGCTCCCACACCCCACATACATCGAAATGTCTTCCCTCTATGCTCTCCTCCTCCTTAACATATACACTGAACTTTCTGACAATGGACCTTTCTATGCTTTCTTTTCTTTCTTTTATTTTACTATTCTTTCTTCTTTCCCTCCCCGCTACCGCTCCTATTGTATCCCCCTGGTCGGACTCCTCCCTGAAAACATATCGGTCTATTCCCCCTCCGATGATGGGTCTTATGACTCGCAGGCTGTCCATGATGATGGATGGGAATCAGAGGACGGATGGGGTCTACAAGGACTTACCGGACAGGATGCAGGCAATCCTCTCATCAATTGGGCAAATTCAGCCCCTGGAAACCATATCCTTGACCATGACATCCCCTTCGGCATCGTATGCAACACCACTCACTGGAACTTCGTATATGCAGATCACAGCGAAGTCTACACGGCTAGAAGCGAGTCTTCTATCTGGAGAGAGCACAATGCACGGGTTGCAGCCGAAGCAGACGATTGGGGCACTCAGCGGCCAGTTATCTTCACCTTTGCTCACTTTGTACAGAATTCAGAGTTCCGCTGGGATCCTATCCTCCCTTCCCCTGGCAACAAAGTCACACTACTCCCTGACTACATCCTTCCTGGTGAAGATGGTCCTATGACAGATGGTGCCATTGATGGATTCTGGGATTGGTGGAACCCATGTCCCGAAGCCATGGAGTGGCCAGATACACTCCACCCAGATCCTACCACCATGAGGGCACTGCAATACTGGCATGCCACTATGAGATGGCCTAATGATGTTGAGTTTCAGGATGCCAAGGAACAGTGATCAATCAGGATGCTTGATCTTAGGACGGGGAAAGTGTTACGATCGCCTCGTTAATGGTAATGGACTTAATGTTTCTTTTCTTTTTCACCCCTATCTATTCTCTTTCACATGGTCATGCTTCTATTCATTTCTGCTGACCTTCTCTTCCATTCCCTTTCATTTCCCAAACATGCACATCATGCCTGTTTGGCTATGTATACCAGTGCTGCCACATACATGCGCATCACACATGTACGGCTGTGCTGCCACACCTCATGTATTACTCATGTCACCCAGTACCAAGGTGTGCACATGTACTTACTATATAAACCCCCAATACATCCCCAGGAGGACCTCAGTCTTGTCCTCTTGGAGTTTCCCCCCTCAGGCAACTCTAGTCTTCACTTCTCACTAGTCGTCTTTTCCCTTGTTCAAGCAACCTAGCACCAGCTTCACTTAAGTGTGAGTCTGAGGGTTGTTTCATCAACTCAAAAATGGATTTTCATATGAAGAGAAACTTCAACAAATGTAAGAGCAGGAGAAACTAGACATATTAAGTACTACAGCCAAAAGAAGAGGCAGTAAGAGCCTTGTGAGCTCTCTGGCACAAAATGTGAAATTGTCTGTAGTGTGGATCTCTGGATGTATAAGCCACCTGTAAGAACTGAAGGACTGGCAAATAAAGGTTTTGAAGTACTCCAGCTCCACTGAATTGTAGGCTATGTTTTGAGATCTCACGATAGTGACTGAATATAGCCTGTAGGTTTTAAAGCATTGGAACACAACTTCAAGTTAAGTCAAGGTGAGCAAAGTGACTTACTCCAGTGATGACAAAGGCCACCATGCACATGGGAATCTGACCATTGTTCAAAACACCCAGATGCTTGATCCCTAGCTGGAGGGGCTTTTGTCCATAGAACTCCACCAGCCCATGGTAAATGAGTGAGTTAGCAAAAAAATGCACCTGGAGTCAAATAGAAAATGAATGTGTTTAGTACAATAGACTAGGGAATACATACCTCTCCATTCATCTCACAGTGGCAAAAGCAAATGCTCCCCAGATCCAATGCCTTTACCAGTACAAGCTCTTGCTTATTGGGTCTATTGGTGTAAATTGCAGATAGTTGAGAAAATGCTCCCATCTTCTGCAATTTCAAGAAAGTATGAGAAGCTATTAAACTTCTCTGCCAGTGGGAGGCATTGAAGATCCCATTAGAGCAAAACAAGCTATCATGCATGACTGAGCAAGTAGTTTGAAAGCTTTTACAAACCTATAATATGTCAGTAGTATACTATATTGTTATAAAATGAAAAGTTTACTTGGTGCAATATGTCAATAGACTCAGGGAGTTCTACTAATATTATTAATCAGCTTTATATATACTAGTATTGATTTTAAAAATTAATGGCTTACCAACTCGTTCCGGTAGACATACTCTCCACCACTCAATCACATCTCTTGATGGTTTGTCTAGCAAAAGAAAAAAAGTATCATTGTTTGGAGATTGATTGATATCTTGTATTCTTGATTGCAAGAGATTCTTCAAGATGTTAATAGCACAATGTTGAACAATAGAGATGTCAGAGAGTGGTGTTGGTATCTCTTGACTACCACAGAATGTGCTGGTCAGAAGTCTGACCTCAAGTTCAGGATAAATGGAAGAGCTGAGCTCTTTTTTCAGCTGGTTTGAGGTTATTGGGGAGGGAAAAACAAAAAAGTTCTCAAAAAAAGTGGTTAAGGCTATATTATTAGTTTAACACCACTAACTTTGAGTATTCACCATATAAACTTACCAACAGGAACAGAGTCCTGGATTTCTTGAAGGCAATCTGGATTATCCTAGTAGATGCTCTCTAGCTTAGTCCACAAAAGGTTTTTGGTAGATTCTATTAGATGTAAGTAAATTCTGATAGCACAAGAACAATAAAATTACCTGAGATTAGGAATTCAGACAAGACTAGAGAAAATAAAGACTTTTTAAAGTTTAACTTAATATATAGTTATTAACTTACTTATGTTGATAGGATGAGAGGTGTTTGTCTGAAGCCTTTTAATGGTAAAAGCTACAAAATCAATTGTATCTGAGTATCAAGCTATGTTAATAGACTCACAAGATACAACAGGCCTTGGGCTGACTGGTCTTGGTATATTAGACTGACCAGGATATCTCCATTCATATTCCATGATTTCTTGGACCAGCTGAAGATAGATGTTAGAGTTTGTTGGTAGAATGGTGCTAGTGGAGGAGATAGGATGGTCTAATGCATTTGCCTCCATTGGCAGAGTAGAATATA
>JBBPJP010000972.1:0-12157 GCA_038088775.1 Boletus barrowsii | reverse complement strand
ATGGAAGCTTACTTCACCATCAATGACAAACTCTTCACGGATACGACCAAAAGCCTTACTTTCCTCAACAAGATTAGTAAGGGCCGTGGAAAGATGTTTGCTGAAGGATGGTTGATGAAGCTAAGCAATGCCCTTATACCAGGCGAAGAAAAGACCTTCGACTGTATCAAACAGGCTTTCGAGACTGCTTTCTCCCCCTACGACATAGCCGCCAAGGCACGGATAGACCTTTCCAAACTACACCAGACTGCCGGCAAGGATTCAGAAGGAACTTGGAGTGATGGGTTCACTACATACGCTTCACAGTTCCAACTTCTCACCCAAAAGTCCGGCATTACCGATAAACATGCTCTCGTGGAATGGTTCATCCATGGCCTTAGTCCTAAGCTCGCCACGATGATCCTGTCGTGCGACAAGATCCCAGATGACTACAAGGAATGGATAAAGAAAGCCGGCCAGTTCTCCCAACAGCTGAGGAGGATGGGAGATTTATGAAAAGGCGTGCCACATATCCTGGCGCCTTCTTCTCGATCGCATAGAGACCTGTACGCAATGGCCGTAGATGCCGTACGTCTATCGCTGACTCAGCGTGCTGAGTATATGCGGAGCAACAAATGTTTTACTTGTCACAAGGTTGGCTGTAGGTCGTCCAACCACTATGGATCCAGAACTGACCGGACAACACATCCCCACCAGAACACATCCTCCGGGCGAACCGCACGCCCAACATACAAAGTCCCGCAATGACGGGCAAGGACCACCACCACCACGGAGGAGGATGATGAACTCTCTGCGTACCTGGAAGAAATGGGTAACATCGAGAAGGGCACCATGATAAAGATCCTCAAAACTGCTTTTGGGGAGGGCAGCTTGTCCGCGGACGAGGAGGCTGGCTACCAGGCCATGGCTGTGGTAAGAACAGCCACTTACCAAGAGTGCCAAAAGGAAGCAATCAGGGCAGCACCACGAGCCAGGGCTGTACGATCTGGACCATGGAACAATAGATTTTCCGCTCTCGCACCAGCGGACCTCTGGTCGGGGACCACCCCAGAGGAAGTCGAGGAACAATCACCTCGCATGTACCCAAATGAGGTATCTTCCCAGTCAATGGTGGGAGCCAGAGCAGCTACTCCCCAGGGTCAGGGGACAGGGCTTGGACGGCAACCTTCTTTACAAGAGACAGCTCATTGAAACACAGTCAAACATGGAATCAAGGTGGTCAGAGCTGTGGGTAAAGAGGAAGAGGCAGATGCGATACCTGGATTCGACCAGGACATCTGGCCTGAGACTCAGAACCGACCAAGCAACCGCATACGGTGTGTCACTGGTTTCTGCGAAGAGGCTGATGTGATATCCGGAACCGACTGGAACATCAGGCCTGGATCTGGACCCGACCGGACCAGAATACCTGGAACCGACCAGGATTTTTAGAGGGCAGGGATAGGTCAATGTTATCACCTGCGCCTACTTTTTCACACAGATTATCTCCAGTATTTGTATCAGGAAGGGACTCTCAATCCATATTTATGCCCGTCACCCTTTACCCTCCTGATCGTACTGTGTTCAAAAGCGTTGACACGACGGCCCTCATCGATTCTGGGGCAACTGGATGTTTTATCGACTATGCTACAGTAGTGGCATGCGACATTCCCACTACACGACTCAAGACTCCCCTACGGGCGAGCAATGTTGACAGATCTCCAAATAAAAACGGCCTAATACATAAAAAGGCATCGGTGGTAATTCAGCTCGGAGAGTTCACCGAACTCCAAGACTTCCTTGTTATTGACTGTGGCAAGGATGACGTGATCCTTGGGCTCCCCTGGCTTCGGGAAACAAATCCAACCATTGATTGGAGTACAGGAACCGTTTGTATAATCGAAGAGGAACCGACCGACCCGCTGCGAACGAGGATAGAACGAGCAGATGATACCTGCAGGATCACTGCATACAATAGGAAATGCCAGATGACAAAATTGGGGAAACGCACCACATGGTGGTACAAGCAACGCGTTCACCGCCAAAGGCATCTGAAGGTCCTCAATGTGGAACCGACCACACGAGAGGAGGAGATACCAGCGCTCATAGATTGTGAGGAGGAGGATGAAGAGCCAATTGGACCCTCAATAAGAAAAACTACAATATCGACTTCTATCGCACAGGACGTGAAGAAGACCAAGGTGGAACTCCCGCAGGACTTCCAAAACTATGAGGACGTCTTCCAAATGAAGGACGACGGTCCCCTTCTGCCATACCGCTCGTTCGATCATGGCATAGATCCAGACGAGTCATTTGCACCAAGGGTTGCAAAGGCCTACCTGCTCAACCCCAAGGAGCGAGAGGCATGTAAAGAATTTATTGACGAACATCTGAAGGCCGGACGTATACGACCATCTAATTCCCCCCAAGCATCTCCATTCTTCTTTGTCTCTAAGAATGACAGCAATCTTCAACCCTGTCAAGATTACCGCTACCTTAACGAGCAT
Source organism: Boletus barrowsii (assembly GCA_038088775.1). Lineage (NCBI taxonomy): Eukaryota > Fungi > Basidiomycota > Agaricomycetes > Boletales > Boletaceae > Boletus > Boletus barrowsii. The sequence continues at coordinate 9,671 of JBBPJP010000972.1, read as the reverse complement.
ACCATCAAGAACACTTACCCTCTCCCGCTCATCGGAGACTTGATGGACCAGCTCAAAGGTTCTCGTTATTTCACAAAGATGGACATACATTGGGGCTATAACAATGTCCGGATCAAGACAAAAGACACCTGGAAGGCGGCGTTCATTATGCCCTTCGGCCTCTTCGAGCCTCTTGTCATGTTTTTCGGCCTTTGCAACAGTCCTGTGACTTTTCAGTCATTCATGGACTTTATTTTTAAAGATATGGTAGCGGAAGGATGGTTGATCATCTACATGGATGATATATTGATCCATTCCAGGGATCTTAAGGAACACCACAAACGAACGAGGCGAGTTCTGGAACAGTTGAGAGAGAACCGTCTCGGCCTCAAACTAGAAAAATGTACGTTCGACACATCCTTGGTTGAATTCCTAGGGATGGTCGTTCAAGAGGGTATCATCGCGATGGACCCTACCAAGCTCTTGGCAATTGCTACCTGGGAACCACCAAAGACGGTTCGCGCAGTCCGCTCATTTATAGGGTTCTGCAACTTTTACTGCAAGTTTATTCCAAACTTCTCGGAAATTGCCAGGCCGATCTTGGATTTGACAAAGAAAGGGCAGCCATGGTCCTGGATGCACGAGCAACAACAGGCTTTTGACCTCCTCTGAAAGGCCTTCACCTCTAAACCCGTACTTGCAATGCCGGACACATCTAAACCATTTTTCGTTATGACAGACGCCTCACTTACAGCAACTGGAGGCGTGCTGATGCAGAAGGACGCCAATGGCGACCTACACCCTTGCTGCTACATATCCCGAACGTTCTCTCTGGCGGAACGCAATTATGACATCTACGACTGCAAACTACTCGCGGTAATTCACGCACTCGAAGAGTGGTGCCACTACCTTACCGGAACCGACCGGCCCGTAACTGTGCTCACAGACCACAAGAATCTGTGCTACTTTAAAGAACCAAGTAAACTATCTAGGCGGCAAGCTAGATGGTTATTGACATTGCAGGACTACAACATCCAATTCCAGCATGTCCCAGGGACCAATATGGGTCCAGCAGATGCTCTTTCGTGGAAGGACACCCTGGATACTTCAGATGACAATGCCGAAGTTACCCTACTTCCGATAGAGATCTTTTTGAAATGAATTGACACCGATCTCCGGACAGCTATAGAGCTGTCATCCACCCACGACGACTTCGTCATCAATCAGCTTCGCCAGCTGCACGAGGGTACCTCAGGAATCCCTCACTTTTCTATTCACGATTGGTGGTATGATGACAGATTACTCTATTTCAAGGATCGGGCCTACATACCTGAGGCGCACCGGAACGACCTCTTACACGTAATCCATGACTCTCCTGCAGGCAGTCATGGCGGTTATTACCAAACCGTGAACATGGTACAACGTGACTACTGGTGGCCTGGTCTCACCTCATTCATGCGCCGCTTTGTTCAAGGCTGCGCTGTCTGCCAAGCTAACAAAGTCAACACACACCCCACCATTCCTCCGCTTGTTCCCCTCCCAGTCACTTCTACATGCCCTTTCCAATGTTTATCGGTCAATCTCATCACGGACTTGCCACCGTCTAAAGGATATGATTCAGTCATGGTCATGGTCGACCATGGGCTTACAAAGGGGGTAATTTTCACCCCAACATACAAGAGTGTGGACGCCGAGGGCGTTGCATAGCTCTTCTTCGAAAAAGTCTTTCCCCGTTTTGGCCTCCACGATAAGATCATCTCGGACCATGGTCCACAGTTTGCCTCAGCCTTCGCTCTAGAACTAGCGAGGCTTCTCGAGTATGATCCGCTCCTTTCCTCCGCTTATCAACCACAGATGGATGGGGAAACGGAATGGGTCAATCAAGAATTGGAAACTTACCTTCGGATCTTTTGCCAAGGAGATGCCACCCGATGGGCGGATCTATTACCAATGGCGGAGTATTGTCATAATTCCTCTGTGCATTCCGTAACGGGAAAGACCCCATTTAGCTTGATGATGGGATATGAGCCAAGGGCCTATCCATCCATAGGAAAAACGACTTTCCTCCCCGCTTTAGAACAACGACTTGGAGACCTTGAGGAGGCTCACAAGGAAGCCACCACCGCCCACGAAAAGGCACAACGATACATGAAAGAACGCGTAACCTCCAAATTCAAACCATGGAAAGTTGGAGATAAGGTGTGGCTCGAAGGCCGCAACCTGAGACTTCACTACCCCTCTCAGAAACTAGCCCCTCGACGCGAGGGCCCATTTGAAATTTCACAGGTAATATCACCTGTTTCGTACAAACTCCACTTGCCAAAGACATGGAGAATCCACAATGCATTCCATGCATCGCTTTTGACTCCCTATCGGGAAACCGCTGAACACGGACCAAACTACATTGCCCTTCTGCCAGACATTATTGACGGGGAAGAAGAATTTGAAATTGAACAGATCTTAGCCCATTGGGGCTCTGCACATCGCCGCCACTACCTCGTTTCGTGGAAAGAATACCCGTCCTCCGAAAATACATGGGAACCAGAGTCCAATATGGGACATGCCACTGATCTTCTAGAAGAATATAAGGCCAGGGATCCTGTTGCCTTCCCTCCATAGTCCCACTACATCATCACTATTTGATAGAGTCGAGCCTTTGCTCCTCCTACCATCACCACTTGCCGAACTACTCTCTATGTCGTATCATCCAGTCTATGGAATTCCTTCCAAACAATTCCCCATTCGTCTCCATCGTCTCCTGGACAGATCCCACCGCATCCTTTACACCTCCGCACTCGAGAACCCCACCGTTGCTCGCGCCATATCCGACCTACCCGCCTTTCGGGATAACTCAGTCCTTCAGTCATTGGCAAGCATCTTCTTTACCTATTCCACCATCTGCACCATCCACGCACAGTTATTCCTAGATGGGACCCTGCCTGTCTATGCCTCAGCTATAGAACAGGCCATCCACGCCGCCAGAGAGGCGGTCTTGGATGCCTTCCACCATCACGGATTCTCCGATATACTTCGCTCCGTTCCCCACGGATTGTTCTTGCACGTTTTCTGCCCAATCCTTAACACACTACCAGTCGGACTTCGCACTTTCTACTTCGACGACACTGAACCCAACGCCTGGGATGGAGACGACTGGGTCCACAACACCCCTACTCCCATTTGGGATGAGGACTCCACCACTACCCCAGACTCCCCCGCAACCATTATCTCCTCCACTCCACTCCCTGTCCCGCCTCCAGCAGCTCCTGCAGCTGGCCCATCTACTGGAGGAGGAGATACAGACGTTGATGGAGGAAATGGCCCGAATCCTGTTCCTGGACCTATCGTCCCTATCTCCACAGACCACCCTGACGTCCTCTCTTTCCTCGCTTCCGTCCCTCTCATCGGAAGGGGAACCCCAACTCCCAAACCTCGGAACATACTCCCTGCTCGAGAACGTCCCTCCACTCCAACTCCCACCCGTTGTAATCGTAACCACAAGTGAAGAAGTCTTGCAGATGCAGTTGGACTCCCCAGTTCCCCAGCACAAGCTGTGGGAAAACGTGCTCAAAGAGGCGGAGGAAAGTCGCGCCCGCCAACTCCGCTCCCCTCCCCAGGCCGTTATGACACGAACTATCCGTCATCATCCTCGATGGTGGCTGGGTCCTCGAACAACCCTATAGATGTCGACGCCCTTCCTTCCATTCCGCCTACTGTAACGCACAGCATAGCGTGCTGCGTAACTAGAATGATAGCGAGGTAACGAGGGGAGGGCGACGAGAGAATGAGAGGAGTCCGATGTCAAGTATGCCGAGCAGCAAGACGGGGGCACTGCCTAAGTGGGTCTCTCCTATCCTAGGTACGACGAGGCGCTCACTAGGGACTCGGAGGTGACTAGAACCTACACTGGTATTGCGTAGAACTAGCTTAGAGAGAATTACATGAGGGCGAGAACGTGCCCTTAATATACGGTAGGCCCCTTCTAAATAAAGTAATGCTGCGGCGTAGTCCGCAGCAGCTATAAATAAATGTGACTCGATGTGCAGTCATCGGAGTCTTAAATATAAAAGGAAGGATTAGATCCACAGTCGATGAAGCCTGAATAAAGCGACTGCGGACAGAAACGGAAGTGGAAATCTATAAAAGGAAAGGTGGGGCGCCGTGTGAGCCAAAAGAGAATAAAACGTACGAATACAGCATATAGCTAAAAGGAGAAAGCGGAGGACGACTCCGCTACGAATACAACCGTGTACGGTGTAGAGAGACCGAGTCTGCAGGACGAGTGAACGAGAAATAGTAAAGAGAAATGAGTACCCCCTATAGGAACCGTAACATTACCCCCTGCGTATGGTCGAAGCACCTGCGAGACAACTAAACTCCCTCGTCTCCTTCATTGACCTCGTAATCCGTTGGATCATAGTCATCGAGAGGGTTAGGACAGGCGTTACAGAAGTCATGAGAATGACCGAGTTCCCCACAGTGGAAACAACGTCGGTGGGGGCAAAAGGCTTGGATATGTCCGGGAGCGGTAGTGCGACAGTAAGGGCATTCGTACTGAGGACAATCGGAACGGATATGCCCACGCTGGCTACAGACGAAGCAGCGAACGAGCGTGGGGCGCATAGGAACAGGTGGGATGGAAGGAAGGGCGTCGACGTCTATAGGGTTGCTCGAGGAGCCAACCTCTGTCGAGGACGTCGTCGGATAGTTCACATCATAGCGGCCTGGGGAGGGGATCGGAGTTGGCGTTCGCGGCTTCCCTCCGCCTCTTTGAGCGCATTTTCCCACAGCTCGTGCTGGGGAACTGGGGAGTCCGACTGCATCTGCAATACTTCTTCGCTTGTGGTTACGATTACGATGGGAGGGAGTTGGAGTGGAGGGACGTTCTCGAGCAGGGAATACGTCCCGAGGTTCGGGAGTAGGGGTTCCCCTTCCGATGAGAGGGACGGAAGCGAGGAATGAAATGACGTCGGGGTGGTCTGCGGTGATAGGGGGGATAGATCCGGGAATAGTATCCTGGCCATCTCCTCCACTAATATCGCTATGTCCTCCTCCGATAGATGGGCCAGCTGTGGCAGATGCTGGAGGCAGGATAGGGAGTGGAGCGGCGGAGATAATGGTCGCGGGGGAGTCTGGGGTAGTGGTGGAGTCCTCATCCCAAACGGGAGTAGGAGTGTTTCGGACCCAGTCGTCTCCATCCCAAGCATTGGGCTCGTTATTGTCGAAGTAGTAGGAGCGGAGTCCAACAGGTAAGGTGTTGAGGATAGGGTGCAAAACGTGCAAGAACAATCCGTGGGGAACGGAGCGAAGTACATCGGAGAATCCATGATGGTGGAAGGCGTCCAAGACTGCCTCTCTAGCGGCGTGAATGGCCTGCTCCATGGCAGCGGCATAGACTGGCAAAGTCCCATCTGGGAATAACTGTGCGTGGATGGTGCGGACAGTGGAGTAGGTGAAGAAGATGCTTGCCAGTGACTGAAGGACTGCGTTGTCCCGAAAGGCGGGTAAGTCGGAAATGGCGCGAGCAACGGCGGGGTTCTCAAGCGCGGAGGCGTAGAGGATACAGCGGGATCTGTCCGGGAGACGATGGATACGAACGGGGAATTGTTTGGAAGGAATTCCATAGACTGGGTGGTATGACATAGACAGTAGTTCTGGAAGTGGTGATGGTAGGAGGAGCGACAGCTCGACTCGATTGAATAGCGAAGATGTGGTGGGTTATGGAGGGAAGGCGACAGGATCCCTGGCCTTATATTCTTCAAGAAGATCAGTGGCATGTCCCAAATTGGATTCAGGTTCCCATGTGTTCTCGGAGGACAGGTATCCTTTCCACGAGACAAGGTAATGGCGGCGTCGTGCGGAGCCCCGATGGGCTAAGATTTGTTCGATTTCAAATTCCTCTTCCCCATCTATAACATCCGGCAGAAGGGTGATGTAGTTTGGTCCGTGTTCAGCGGTTTCCCGATAGGGAGTTAAAAGCGATGCATGGAAGGCGTTATGGATTTTCCACGTCTTTGGTAATCGAAGTTTGTACGAAACAGGTGAGATGACCTGTGAAATTTCAAATGGGCCTTCGCAGCGAGGTGCGAGTTTTTGAGAGGGGTAATGGAGTCTCAGGTTGCGGCCTTCGAGCCACACCTTTTCTCCGACCTTCCATGGTCTAAATTTTGAGGTTACGCGTTCTTTCATATATCGTTGTGCCTTCTCATGGGCAGCGGTTGCTTCCTTGCGAGCCTCCTCGAGGTCTCCAAGTCGTTGTTCTAATGCAGGGAGGAATGTCGTTTTTCCTATAGGTGGATAGGCCCTTGGCTCATATCCCATCATTAAGCTAAATGGAGTCTTTCCCGTTACGGAATGCACAGAGGAATTATGACAATACTCCGCCATTGGTAATAGGTCCGCCCATCGGGTGGCGTCTCCTTGGCAAAAGATCTGAAGGTAAGTTTCCAATTCTTGATTGACCCATTCTGTTTCCCCATCCGTCTGTGGGTGGTAAGCGGAGGAAAGGAGCGGAGCATACTCAAGAAGCCTCGCTAGTTCTAGAGCGAAGGCCGAGGCAAACTGTGGACCACGGTCCGAAATGATCTTATCATGGAGGCCAAAACAGGGAAAGACTTTTTTGAAGAAGAGCTGCGCAACGCCCTTGGCATCCGCACTTTTGTAAGTTGGGGTGAAAATTACCCCCTTTGTAAGCCCATGGTCGACCACGACCAGGACTGAATCATATCCTTTAGACGGCGGCAAGTCCGTGATGAGATCGACCGATAAACATTGGAAAGGGCAAGTAGAGGCGACCGGGAGGGGAACGAGCGGAGGAATGGTGGGGTGTGTGTTGACTTTGTTAGCCTGGCAGACGGCGCGGCCCTGAACGAAGCGGCGCACGAATGAGGTGAGACCAGGCCACCAGTAGTCACGTTGTACCATGTTTACGGTTCGGTAATAACCGCCATGACCGCCTGCAGGAGAGTCATGGATGACGTGTAAGAGGTCGTTCCGGTGCACTTCGGGTACGTAGGCCCGATCCTTGAAGTAGAGTAACCCGTCATCATACCGCCAATCATGAATGGAAGAGCAAGGGATTCCCGAGGTACCCTCATGCAGCTGGTGAAGCTGATTGATGATGAAGTCATCGTGGGTGGATGACAGCTCTATGGCCGTCCGGAGGTCGGTGTCGATTCGTTTCAAAAAGATCTCTATCGGAAGTAGGGTAACTTTGGCGTTATCGTCCGAAGTATCCAGGGCGTCCTTCCGCAAAAGAGCATCTGCTGGACCCATATTGGTCCCTGGGACATGCTGGAATTGGATGTCGTAGTCCTGCAACATCAATAGCCATCTAGCTTGCCGCCTAGATAGTTTCCTAGGTTCTTTGAAGTAGCACAGATTCTTGTGGTCTGTGAGCACAGTTACGGGTTGGTCAGTTCCAGTAAGGTAATGGCGCCACTCTTCGAGTGCGCAGATCACCGCGAGTAGTTCGCGGTCGTATATGTCGTAGTTGCGTTCCGCTGGAGAGAACGTTCGGGATATGTAGCAGCAGGGGTGTAGATCGCCGTTGGCGTCCTTCTGCATCAGCACGCCTCCGGTAGCGGTAAGTGAGGCGTCTGTCATGACAAAAAATGGTTTCGAGGTATCCGGCATTGTGAGTATGGGTTTAGAAGTAAAGGCCTTTCGGAGGAGGTCAAAAGCCTGTTGTTGCTCGTGCGTCCAGGACCACGGCTGCCCTTTCTTAGTTAAATCCAAGATCAGCCTGGCAATTTCCGAGAAGTTCGGAATAAACTTGCGGTAAAAGTTGCAGAACCCTATGAATGAGCGGACTGCGTGAACCGATTTTGGTGGTTCCCAGGTAGCGATTGCCGAGAGCTTGGTAGGGTCCATCGCGATGATACCCTCTTGTACGACCATCCCTAGGAATTCAACCGAGGATACGTCAAACATACATTTTTCCAATTTAAGGCCGAGACGGTTCTCTCTTAACCGTTCCAGAACTCGCCTTGTTCTTTCATGATGTTCCTTAAGATCCCTGGAATGGATCAACATATCATCCATATAGATGATCAACCATCCTTCCGCTACCATGTCCTTGAAAATGAAGTCCATGAACGACTGAAAAGTTGCAGGACTGTTGCAAAGGCCGAAAAACATGACAAGAGGCTCGAAGAGGCTGAAGGGCGTCATGAATGCCGCCTTCCAGGCGTCTTTAATCTTGATCCGGATGTTGTTATAGCCCCAACGTATGTCCATCTTCGTGAAATAGCGAGAACCTTTGAGCTGATCCATCAAATCTCCGATGAGCGGGAGAGGGTAAGCATTCTTGATGGTATGCTCGTTAAGGTAGCGGTAATCTTGACAGGGCCAAAGATTGCCGTCTTTCTTAGAGACAAAGAAGAATGGAGATGCTTGGGGGGAATTAGATGGTCGTATACGTCCGGCCTTTAGATGTTCGTCAATAAATTCTTTACATGCTTCTCGTTCCTTGGGATTGAGCGGGTAGGCCTTTGCAACCCTTGGTGTGAATGACTCGTCTAGATCTATGCCGTGATCGAACGAGCGGTAAGGCGGAAGGGGACCATCATCCTTCTTTTGGAAGACGTCCAGAAAATCCTGGAAGTCCCGTGGGAGTTCCGTCTTGTTCTTCTTCGCGTCCTGGGCGAGAGAAGTCAATATAGTAGTTTTTCTAATAGAGGGTCCGGTTGGCTCGTCTTCATCCTCCTCGCAATTTATGAGCACCGGTATCTCCTCTCCTTGCGTGGTCGGGTCCACGTCAAGCGCCCTTCACGTGGTCGGTTCCAGGTCGAAGGCCTTCAGATGCCTTTGGCGGTGAACGCGTTGCTTGTACCACCATGCGGTGCGTTTCCCCAATTTTGTCATCTGGCATTTCCTATTGTATGCAGTGATCCCACAGGTATCATCTGCCAGTTCTATCCGCATGCGCAGCAGGTCAGTCGGTTCCGCCTCGATTATACGCACAGTTCCTGTACTCCAATCAATGGCTGGATTGTTGTCCCGCAGCCAGGGGAGCCCGAGGATTACGTCGTCCTTGCCACAGTCAATAACAAGGAAGTCTCGGAGTTCGGTGAACTCTCCGAGCTGAATTACCACCGATGCCTTTTTACGTATTAGGCCGTTTTTATTTGGAGATCCGTCAACATTGCTCGCCCGCAGGGGAGTCTTGAGTTGGGTGGTGGGAATGTCGCACGCCACCACAGTAGCATAGTCGATAAAACATCCAGTTGCCCCAGAGTCGATGAGGGCCGTTGTGTCAACGCTTTTGAACACAGTATTATCAGGAGGGTAGAGGGTGACGGGCATAAATATGGATTGAGAATCCCTTCCTGATACAAATACTGGAGATAATCTGTGTGAAAAAGTAGGCGCAGGCGATAACATTGACCTATCCCTGCCCTCTAAAAACCCTGGTCGGTTCCAGGTGTTCTGGTCCGGTTGGATCCGGATCCAGGCCTGATGTTCCGGTCGGTTCCGGATATCGCATCAGCCTCTTCGCAGAAACCGGTGACACACTGTATGCGGTTGCTCGGTCGGTTCCGAGTCTCAGGCCAGATGTCCTGGTCGGATCCAGGTATCGCATCTGCCTCTTCCTCTTTACCCACAGCTCTGACCACCTTGATTCCATGTTTGACTGTGTTTCAATGAGCTGTCTCTTGTAAAGAAGGTTGCCGTCCAAGCCCTGTCCCCTGACC
>JBBPJP010000971.1:0-12171 GCA_038088775.1 Boletus barrowsii | reverse complement strand
TTATGCGACAGGCACCTCCTTTCCCAAGCTGGAGAAGGAATTGCCAAAAGGAGTCATCCGTTGGTCGTGGGCCTTGAGACCGTCCTGAGACCTGGACTCGGAAGCCCACAAACGCCGCAAGCTTTTCTGCTTTACTTGGTGGGCAACGGCCATGGCCAGAGGAACCACTTATCGGACAAGGTATATAAAGAATGACATCCTTCAAAATACCCTTGCTGCCCGCCCTCGGTCTCATCTCACGTCTTCTGGTAGGACGTATACTTCGCTATGGCGTTTTCTGGAGCCGGTTCTTCCCATTCGTTTACTTCAACGCCCGGGGATGCTGTCGGGTACAGCCCTTCCACCAGCGCGAGCATGGAGCTTTTTTTGCATATCACGGGTGAAGTGGTACGTTGTGCGATCCTCGCCGGTACCCTCATCTCATACTTCTTGGTATGCATCTGCCATTGCTCTCTTCAGCGACGAGTCCTATTTGGCTTTCTAGAGAATTTCATCGTAGAACATCCCATGGTGCATTCTACAGTCATGCAAGATACAACGCAGGCGTTCTTATTCAACTGGAGGATGTCTACAAGATTGATACGAGCGATGCAAAGCAAGTGGGAGAGACGAGAAACAAGCTTCAGTAAATCCAGTTCATGTTACTCGTCAGCTTAATCTCACACACATAAAGGCACGTCATTGAACGCGCGAACATGTTTGCACCTCAACACGCACGGGTTCAGAAAGAGGTTTGACTCATACTTGCGAGCCATTGCAAAATACCAATCACGCCTTTACTAGATGATCCTCTTCGCGGCCCTCACGAAACCATTCATATATACCCATCTCAACCCAGTTCGGGTAAACAGAAACGATACCCTAGCCCAATACAACGACGAAATTAATGCACTTTACAATACCCTGGCTCGAGCTGCGTTCATAGCAATGAAACCACCCGAGGTCTGGAGTCCCAAGAACTCCTTAGTTTATGTGTGGGGAATCATAGTTGCCGTGTTGGGCAGGAAGGTCGACGACGATGCCGACTTGTTCGACTATGGGATAGATAGGTATGCGTTTCTCAGTCGCTGGCCATGACCCTGCGCACCATTTACCCATTCTCCGTAGCATACAAGCAACACACATCCGGATAACACTCTTTCACCCCTACGCCCTCCAGAGCACAGCGAATACCGACACCCGAAGGCTCTCAGGAAACATCGTTTACCAACATCCGACCATCGCTGGTCTCGCCACTTTTGCAGCTCGTACCGCACTAGCATGTTTCCGTCATAGAACCGAGCCGAGTCTAACGCGTTGTCTCGAGATGACCAAGATAGTCCAGTCTCACACCCTAAACTTTCCAAAACACAGGCCTTCGATGCAGTCACCTCATGACGACGTCGTCTTGATCACTGGCACGACGGGCCTCCTTGGCTCCAATCTACTGGCGCAGTTCTTGCAGAATCCGAAAGTCACGCGCATATATGCTCTCAATCGCAAGAAGAGCAGACCAGGCTCTAGCGTGGAGAGACAGGCAGCGTTACTACAAGCCTCTGGGTTGAACTACGCTCTGGCTCGTGATCCAGAGTTGTCCTTCCTCGAGGCAGACGCGAGTCGTGACCACCTTGGTTTATCTCAACAACTATACGAGCTGGTGCTTTGAACTGACTGCAGGTACATGTCTTAGTGGACTGACGGCTCTGGCTTGTAGCTTCTCTCCTCCGTAACCCACATCGTGCATAACGCATGGTTGTCTACGTCCGATGATCAGCTACCCCTCAGTATCTTTGATGGTAATTTCCGCATGCTGCGCAACCTCGTCGATTTCGCCCTTTCCAGTCCCCTTCCAGCCCCAGCCCGCCTGTTATTCATAGGCTCGACAGACGCACTTCGAGGTGCATCTGAGGGTTCACCAGAAGGGGCAGAAGGGGCAGCTGCCCCCGAAGGACCGGTCGGCGCATGCGATGCAGCTGGCAGCGCATATGGCGAGTCAAAGTGGGTAGGCGAACTGATCCTCGCAGTCGCCGCCTCGGAAACCCCTCTCCGGCCGATCATCATCCGGGTAGGTCCACTCTGCGGCGCGAAGAAGCCCATTTCCCAATGATCGTTCACCTCGGCGTCACATTAGGGGCACTTCCAAAAATCGACGAGGTACTCCGCTCATGGACCATGCGCACCCTCTTACGCACACACACAGGTCGTTCACTGGATGCCAGTACACACCGCAGCCCGAGCCATCGCCGAGATGCGCAACGCCCAGTCAACCCATCTCCACGTCACCCACCCTGTCCCTGTCTCCACCCTCGTCCTCCTGCGCACCATCAGCAACCATCTTCACCTCCCACTCGTCCCCCTCGCCGAATGGACCGCCAGACTCGAGACACACGTGCACATGGTACTGCTCCCCACGTCGTCCTAAGGATCCCCTAGGATGTCAGTCAGCATCTCTGTGCTAGTTCAGGTACCCACCGCTACAAATAGCTCATTATGATCCCCATGGCTTCGTGGAATTTATCCGAGTAAGCATCCCTTTTTTCGGTGAATAGGTCGCATGGTTTAATGACCATGTATTGCAGCAGATCTATGTGCTTCGGGTCTTTGGGCTCGAAAGGTGTATCTTTCGACTTCTTTTCATACGACTTTCTGAACACCTGTTCTAGGACACTGCAATTTCGAGGGAATCTGTACAGGCACCATTGCTCCCCGAACGCTAGAATGCATAGGGCGTGGGATATGTTCCGTTCAGCGTCAAGTGCAAACTTTGCTTGCATAGCGACTTGGAGGCCGGCTGTGGCGATACTTGTCTCTATCTGGTTGCTCATCGGCTTCAACTCCACCAGGCAAAGCAGTTGGCGATGGGGTAGTGATCCGTGACGAAGGGAGAATAGGGAGAAATCTGGTATGCAGTGTTCTTCAGTTATCCCGGCCTTCGACTCGATAAATCGTTGTTCGGCAGGGATTGGAGGTGGGTTTTCAATGCTGAAACTCGCATCTTCGTTAACTTGAAAGCTCCAGTCGTTATCTAAACAAACAAGGTCAGTCGAAGTCCTGACAGCAGCTAATGGAAATAACCAAGGTCATCATCTATTTCGTCAGTGAGCACCTCTCTGACGACTGGTCGCTGGGGTGCGACTGACAATCGTGTACCAGGAGAAGAATGGTGCACCTTGTCAGCCCAATAGGCCAAAATTGCCCCCCAATATTCATACCAAACTCGTTCAGTTTTCTGTGTGCGCTCTGTTTCAATGACTGTATAGATGTTGCGTAGGTCATCAAGGTGCTCAGCGAGAGTGAGGGATGGCATGGGATGGGATGGAGATTGTGTGAGATGGGTGAGGGTCACGCCGAGAAGTCAAAAACTAGGCGCGCATGGGTTGAGGGTTTTTGGACCGTTTGGTCACGAGTGCAGGCCAGCAGCCAATCATTCTTGACATCTTAGAATAGAATTCCCCTGCTCATGACCACCGCTCCGCTAGGACAATGCTATTAATGCGCGAAAGGTCTCAGCTATACGACGTGTTCGCGAGTTGGACGTCAACCACAGTGCTAAACACGTAAAATCAGTGACATCGTCTATTGATTTCGTCCGTTGATCCCATTACATTTAGCAGTGAATACCAGATGCATTGTCCATGATATCTAATGTTTTCGCCTGTGAGTCTAATTGTAGAAGTCGTTGAAATCTCGTCTCAAAGTTTGTGCTTCCAAATGTCATTCCGCACAACAAATTCCTTGTACTAGACTTTCTCGTAACTGGCACTCCGTGATGATCCCCAGTGAAAACTGGGTGTGACCCGGTAGGGCCACATGTGACCGCATATAGAACCGAGCTATATCATGTGATCAGATATGAAAATTTCACACCTACGATGTAACTAAATAGCAATACAATCGATAGTGATAATGCTGCAATCGTGCGTTCGCCTCTGTCTTGCCCATCTGCACACTGCATCGTCTGTGTCGACATCGCCGACTCGATATCAATGATTTCGATTCGACTAATCTGACGTTATCACTACAACGGACACATCACCGTGTTCTACTACGGCGAGTATTAAAGGTATGATCTTATTATCTTAAAGACCTGGGCCTCTTAGCATCGATTTCCTTTGATTTAGAATGGACCAGTTACAGCCTGGGTCGTCAAAAAAATGCTGTGAAAGCAATGCCGCTTGATGCTGCACGCCAAATGATTTCCGACTCGAACAACATCAATTTCCGTTCACTTGAAGAGAATGATCACCCCGATCAAACCCGCTCCACACAAGATATCTCTCGTAGTGCCCGTCTCGCAGAGATCTGGTCAAACGAGCACAGGACACTCCAGATGTGCAATCTCGTACTGGGAAGCGGAAGTGCGCTCGAGCGCAATGCAACTCTATGGTAATCTCTTTCTCTAGCACCCGCATGTAAATCTAATTCGACCTCGAAACCTAATCAGCACAGTTTGACACTCGAGCCACTGCCTGAAACTCCAGGTTCTCCCACTAGGCATCTCGATCAATATACCTGGCAAGACATAGAATACTTCTCTGCTTCTCCTCCTCCTCTGTCTCCTCGCGTTCCCCTGTCTCCTCCTCCTCCGTCTCCTCTCGCTCCTCCATCTCCTCGCACTCCCCCGTCTCCTCCTGCTCCACCTCATTCCCCAGTTCGTCCAAACTCTCCACGTCCAAATCCTCGTCATCGTATACAATACAATAGACGTCTACCACCTGCAGTTGATCTCGAGCAATTGTCACAATCAGCCGTGCTTGCAAAGCTACAGCAATCATTGCACTTCATCCATGCACTCAGAAATGCATCACTCGATGATCCCGTTGCCAAAATGACCCCTCCCATGCTTCATCGACTTCGAAACCCTCCAACGACTCTTATTCCACTCAATAGTCCAGGCCTCCGACACAGCATATCGACATATCTTGCTCTCGAGCATTCATCTCAGAGTGCATACGAGCGTGTCATGAAATCCACTCGACAAAACTTCCCTGATGCACCCGGCATCGAGAATTGCCTGAGATTCCATGCAGTCGAGGATTTGATTGCCAGTTATACAGGGATTGAGCCACTTGAGCACGATATGTGCCCCAATTCGTGTCTCGCTTTCACTGGTCCCTTTTCCGATCTCGAGCAATGTCCTCAATGTAATACCTCTTGCTGGAATGAAGGAAAACTCAAAGCGAGCAACGGGTGACTGAAGCTCCCTGCAAAAACCTTCGTTATGCTTCCCTTAGGCCCACAACTCCAAGCGCTATACAGAAACCCTCAATCTGCTCGCGATATGGATTACCTTCGAGATCACACTCAGCAGATACTGGACAAGTACGAACAGACACAGAAAATTCCACTCATTGACAACATCGCTGCAGGTTGGGACTATCTAGGTGGCTACCTTGCTACTGATATTGGAGATCGTGATATTGTCGTGATGGCATCTATTGATGGTGCACAACTGTATGAAGATAAGGAATCCGACTGTTGGATATATGTTTGGATTGTACTCAATCTGTCCCGACATCCGATATCGCAAAACACGCGTTCTACCAGGTGGATTTATTCCAGGTCCCAACAAACCGAAGAATCTCGACTCCTTCATGCTTGTCGGCATGCATCATCTCTCTGCGATTCAAAAAGAGGGCCTTTGCATTTGGAATGCCTCGTCAGACCTGTCCTACCGAGCAAATGTCTATCTCCTCTTTGTTACAGCTGATGGACCTGGCCTCGTATACTGGGACGGACTCGTTGGGCACTGTGGAAAAAACGGCTGTAGGCTATATTGTGGCATTAGAAGGCGACACAAGGATGCACGTGCACACTACTATCCTGCGCTTCTTGTCCCAAACCATGCCTACACTGGCAGTGAACATCCCGACATTTCCTCCCTTGACCTTCCTCCCGCGGGTGATCAGAACTATTCTGACAATCTCATTTACTTGGTATCATCTCCTAACCAACGTCAATATGACATGCGCCGTACAGAGACCGGAATCACCAAGCCGCCACTTATCCTTGGCTTTGATCCAATGCACTCACTTGGCATTCCGCTCTGCATGACGACTGACATTATGCACTTAGCGGCCAACCTTAGTGATGTTCTCATATCCCTTTGGCAGGGTTCCATTTCCTGTGCTCCCTCGGACAATGTTGCTACATGGGACTGGGCGATATTTCGAGACAATGCAACATGGGAAGCTCATGGTCTACTCGTTGAACAAGCTGGTACTCATATCCCCGGATCTTTCGATACCAAGCCCCGTAATATTGCCGAGAAGATCAACACCGATTACAAAACATGGGAATTCGAACTCTATCTCTTCGGTCTTGCCCCTGCCCTCCTCTACAATCTCCTTCCAGAGCAGTACTGGCAAAATTTCTGCAAACTCATTCGAGGTTTCCGCCTTCTCTGTCAACACACAATCAGCTATGAGGAAGTTCTTGAAGCCTGGGTCCTTCTAGCATCTTGGGAACGGGAATATGAGGAACTCTACTATCAGCAGCACAATGATCGACTACATTTTGTACGTCCCTGTATCCACCAAGTTCTCCATTTAGCCCCAGAGACCCTTCAAAAAGGCCCACCAATCTGTACTGCGCAGTGGACCATTGAGCGGATGATTGGCAACTTGAAACGCGAAATCCGCCAACCATCCAACTACCTTGTTAACTTTGCTCGTGAGGGTCTTCGTCGTGCACACGTCAATGCCTTGCTCTCTGCTCTCCCTGATCTTGAAAATTGGACTTCCAAGCACTGCACTCGATCTTGGCAATGGATACATACTCCTTCGAAAGCGTGACAAATTACCAGTGTATCCCTCGCATGGTACTACAGCTGCTATCCTTACTTTTTGCGGTCAACCATTTGGTCCAATTCCCAAAATCAGACAATGGGCACGTCTCTGCTTGCCGAATGGTCAGATCGCTCGCAGTTTGTGGAGGGAAACAATCAGATCTCCTGCAAACCTTCGTATCTCGTGTATGGTCAAAGTAAGTGTTACTCTCTCTGTTGTTCTGTTGCTTACAATGCTAGTTTAAGTTGGTTGGAACGATCCTGTTCGGAGAAGTCTTGTACTTCACAAGACTCGCTGTTGGAGAGGATGATGAAAAGTTAGAGTTTGCCGATGTCGGCCTTATCCGCTCTTTTGCCCCGCCAGATGGGGGTTTATTGCGATGGTCTCACCACACTGTTGCGATTTGCAAGCGAACTGATGCTGTTCTTGCCATCGAAGTATGTGATATCCTTGATGTTGTGGGAATGATACCATATAGGCCAAGGGACCAGGCAATGCAAGTAGACAAAGATGATGAGCTTTTCTTCGTGATGGAATGCCCAGGACTGAATGCATCTAGCCTTTTAGGAGGAGCAGAGGGTCGAGAGGATGGGGACGAGATAGACGATAACGACAACAATGAAAATTTAGAATAGTCCAATCAAATTGTATTCGTGTGAGTCGTACAACAAAGAGAGTCCCATACGAACAATGCAAACCTCTACAAAACCTCTACTTAGCACTCCTGACGGCAATTGGCTTCTCGTACTTGAGGGTTTTCACAGGATACCTGGTTGGTTTATTTTCCTACTATGTACATTAGTGGTCTGGCATAGCATATATGCATCCGAAATAAGATTAAACTTGCTTTGTTTGATGTTGAGACTGCAGCAATCTTGGGAGTTGGGAAATCTGTGTCAGAGTCTGATTCGATAGAGCTGTTATCTATTCCTTTGACTGATTGTCCAATAAAATATAGGGAAATTGAAACAGAGACTTACCGAGCTCCTTGGCATGCTTCCGGATCTGATTGATTGCAACGAGAGGATGAAGAACAGCAGCTTCAAGTTGTTCGATCTTCGAGACATTGATAGGAGTATCAGCCTGTTGTGCAACGATGTTACAGGTTGGATGAGCATCCAATGAAACGATCTCAATTTTCTACAAAAAAAGAGTATAAGATTAGTATTGTGAGAGTATGTGATCAGAACCGACCAAAGGACCCGGAAATTCCACATGATAAGTGAATGAGTAGGTATCTTCAGGACGCTTGAGGGGAATTGCCATCTGGACAACATTCTTGGGAATGGCAACGTGAGACGACATGAGTGTACGTGCGCAAGTGATATGGGACATACCAAAAAGAGTAACTTGGTGCTTAGGCCTTAGGGGTTTTTGCTTTCACCCATCTGTCTTTCTTTCCCCCCCACCACATACTCCTTACACTGCCCAGAATGAGATTTCGGAAGATAACACCCTCCACATCCCTCCCACCATTTTCGCCTTCATCTTCCTTGTATTCCGATATGCCAACACACGGACCGGCGGAATCATCAGCTACGCGGTTGGTGGGATTGCCTGATCCATCAACACTAGCGTTGCCAGGGTCTGTACCCATGCGCTCTTTTTGGGAACAGCTCCAAATGGTAAGTACACAAGTTCTCACCTTATCTAATATCCCTACAGATTCTCTGGCAATTAGTCTGGGTTTCCAAACCCCATCGCTCCAGACTATATGCATGAGCTCCAAATCTCTCGTGCTTGCATAAGAGAGCTCGAACTTGAGAATGCTAGACTTGCCACTGAACACAACACACTCTGGTAGGTTTCATTTTGACAGTTTACCATGCTAATTTCTATAAATATATCAGGGACATAATTAATCAAAAGCAGGGCCCAGTAATCGACCCATCACTTTCAAACCCTTCTCCAACTCAGGAAAGCCACCCTGGAATCAATTTTTGGAAACTGAGCGACTACGAGGCTTTCCTGGAAACTCCCGAAGCACAAGTTGCCAAGCGAGGTAAGGAACCTTATCTTGAAGAAGAAGATGGCAGCCCTGTCTCCGCAAAATGACTTGCTGAGATTCGGGCTTGCATCCGGAGTGTCTGGTGCGAGCTTGTCAACATGAAGCATGCACCACAAGTCTGGGGTAAACTAAGTAGCACGGCACGCAAATTCTTTCACCACTCAGTCGAACAGGCTTATCCCCTTTTCAAGTGTGCGGAGGGAGGGTGGAAACTCGAACGTTTGGCAAGGACAAGCTACCCAGCATGGCGAGCACATCATGTTGATGAAAACGGAGAATTTTTAAGCAAAGACAACAAGAAAAAGAAATGAACAAGACCAAAGGTGGAGGAGGGGGAGGTGGGGGAGGAAGAGAACCAATGCATCCTCAAGAAGAGTCATGTTGAAGGTACACAGATCATATTCTCATGCCCATGACTAACACGTTTCTTTTGCAAGATACACCCAAGCCTACTGGCAGTGAGCCCACTCCAAGTAATCTCGAAGACATTGACAGCATATATGCATCGCCACCAAAGGTAAATACTACCGCCTTCATGACAACAACCAATATGACTCTGTAATGGAGATTACCGCCCCGACTACCAACTTCGCTGTTATCCCAGCTGAATCCACAATTGATCCCACCATTCCATCAAGCACTTCCATGCTCAGCACCACCGTTATCCAAGCTGCGTCTGCAATCAATCCTGCCGTGCCATCAAGCACCTCTGTTATCAATCCCGTGATCATTCCGTCAACTGCTTCCATGCTCAGCACCACTGTTATCCAAGCCATCCACAACTTCCATTATCGATCCCACCGTCATTGAAGCCAAGTCTGGAATAGAGATCGCTGCCACTGTGCAAGTCGACCCCCTGGTTGAGTCTACCATTCCATCAAGCGCCAAGATGGATAATTCTCAATGCTCTACGTCCATGAGCACCTCTGTTATTGCAGTTCCAAACCCACTGTATGTGGATTATATTATATATTCCATGACTAATATTATCTGATACTAGAGACGCTCTTGCCAATGTCGCCGCAAAATTAAATGTCACTATCCCCACTAAAACCACCGTCAACCCTAGTTCTCTCAGCAATTCTACCACCAGCAAAGACGAGCCAAATAATGTACTGCCTCAAGTTCCAACAATACTCGAACTGTATCAAACACAAAGAAGCTAGTGAAAATGAGACCCGGTCCTGCACAGAACGGAAGGAATTTATGCGCGCACCGCTGGCTCAAAGCATTCAAGGAGACAACCAATGGAACAACACCAGAATTCAAAGAATATTACAAGTCACTGTCGAAAGAGCAACAGAAGGTGAGGTTTATTTATCTGAGTGGTTCGAGCACTTATCTTCCCTGTTCCTCATAGGCTTATGACACGGAGGCAAAGGAATTGGTACATGCCTAAATGCATGTGTATTATTACTCACGTTCCTTTCAACAGGTTGCTTCAAACTCGTGGATGAAAGATGTCTACAATGGCAAGGTGTACTAGGGCCTTGGCATCTCGTCTTGTGAGTCCAACAACTCTTTTTTTTTTTACTCATTACCCTTTTCGCCGTGATTTATTCACCTTCACCGTGCCAGGACCTTGGCGTTTCATCTTCCAAACTCGTCCCTTTTGCTCGGTTTCCCTACCCTCCATGCTTTCGATGCACCAGGACATCAATGTCCTGTCTTCTGACCTCAATGTTTCTTTCATTTGCTCGTTTCTGCTGCACATCCCATTGTCTTATTCACTTTCTGGCCAATCCTTGGTATTTCTGAGTTGAACATTCTTTTGTACGCACAGGCGAGCAAGCCGATTCTGTAGTAGCAATATCAAATGCAAGGATGTAATAAGTGGTAATAAGTGGTGATTTCGTGCGACAGCAACAAATGGACAAGATATGATGAAATCGGATGATATATGAAACATGCAGAAAGGTTTCATACTGGATCATATCTGATCACATATGATCTACAGAAGAAAGAACTGAGCGGGTATGATGGGTTATGATGGATTTTGATGTAGTTGAGATATCATGATACAGAGTCCTGCCCCGGCACATTGAAGATATGATATTAATCTCATTTACTAGGGAACATATGACGAGTTCTAATCTACATATTACCTACCGCTCTGGTCATATACGGTCACATGTGGCCCTACCGGGTCACACCCAGTTTTCACTGGGGATGATCCTAGAGAGCTGCAACAGCAATGCGACAATTCATTGAGGAATGCCCTTGAAGTTGATGCTGGATACTGGCCAATTCTTCTCCAGTGTGAGCTTCAATGCGCCAACCTTGCGTTCCTCTCGGGTAACATGAGCCTTGGTGGGGATATGGAGGTCAACGAATATGTGGAGTGCTTCTTTGATGACACCCTTGACTGGTCAGTCCCACATCTTTGTCCCGCTCTCGCAGGAACTGACGTGCAGATTTCTTCACCTCAGAATATACATATGTAGACATATTGCTTGTATACCTGTAGTAGATGCCATGGACATTAATACTACTACTGCATTCCCTCTCTCCATGTGTAACAACTGTGAGAACCAAACCAGTAAAGTTAAAGGAAAACAAAGGGCAGATGACAACATCTTACCACCCGATATGTGGCTACTTGATTCTGGTGCTTTGGCACATTACACCAATGACCTAAGTGATCTGGTTGAATATCAGGAGTTTAAAACCCCTCGGTACTCCCAGATGGCAAACGGCTGTGCAAACATTGTTGGTCAAGGAACTGCCATCATACATTTCCAGGATAGACTCGTGTGGTTATTGCCAGTCATTTACATGCCTACATGCAATGTAAAGCTCATCTCCATGGGGCTAGTCTTCTATGACCAACCCATAGCACCTTGATTGAGTGCTCTCTTCGCTTATGCGCCTCATACTGACAGGTTAGTGAGGGGGAGTGTTGATCAAGCACCATGTACATAGTAGCTCTCAATGCTACTTATATTACTTACAAGTAGTAGTGTAGTGTACCATATATGGAATAGTCACATGCTCCATGTAGTATATAAGTTAGAATTCAGTTGTCTGAGTTCAAATAACATCTTGTGTTCTTACCACAACCATTGCTTGCAGCAACACCTCTAACCCTTGGTGAGTGTTAGGTAATCCTCTACCTTATCCCTGTTGCTTCAACACATTTATCCAAGCCTCTGACTGATGCAGCCTCTCATCTCCATGTGGCTCAAGAATGAATCAAAATGGCAAGCACAATATGATGCAAGCACACAACAATCCTGTGCGGCCAAAAGATTTTGCCAAACACAGCATCTTGAAGTTTCTGAGATGCTCGAGCTTTGGGTTTTGAAGGCAATGACTGAAAATGTGCTCATTATGGGTGAAGTCCTGTGTCAGAAGTGGATGAAATTTGCTGACCTTGCTGGCATTCCCAATTGTTGC
>JBBPJP010000970.1:0-12174 GCA_038088775.1 Boletus barrowsii | reverse complement strand
GTCTTCACTTCTCATTAGTTGTCTTTTCCCTTGTTCAAGCAACCTAGCACCAGCTTCACTTAAGTGTGAGTCTGAGGGTTGTTTCACTAGGACAAGACTATTCTTATCTCGCTACCTTGCTTGTGGACAACTATTGACGTAGATCGCTGAAGCACACCACGAAGTTTCCTACCGCCCACCATATGCTCAAGTTTCGCTCGCATCCTCCAGTACATTTAGGAAGGTACAGCGAATACTACGGAGCTCAAGACATCTTTCTAGTATCTGCTCCTCCCTCGTACATCGCATCAGTAGAAGGATCGTCAGTCGTACCCAACGGGGGCGTATCAGAAGTAAGGGAGTGGTTCGGGTTGACCCAAGAAGAAAATGGGTTGTTAAATTTAGTTTACCCTCCCACACCAGTAGTAGAAGCAGAGGCAGGGCTGGCGCATTACGGACAAGCGCAGGAGCCAGGCAGCCCATCCCCATCATCTCTCGTCCTTTTGGACTATGAGAGTCCACAGGAGACGCTAGTCGCTCTCCCCGCCCCCTCGGTCAACCAAGACGAGGAGTACGACCCAAACGACTACAATCCGCCAGAGCCAGCTCCGATCCCACAGGAGTTAGTGCCATTATTCGTGCCGGAGAGAGTAGTCGCCTGGCTCATAGAAGGGCTAGTGGACCAAGTTAGGAGAGAACGGATCAGGGAACAGGAGCCCACCCCACATCAAGTCTGCAGACCCAGACAAAGGAGAGAGTGGCCAGCAGCCACTAGGATTAGAGAGGAAAGAACAAGGGACTTGTGGCCTGGAGAAGACGAGCTCCGCTGGTGTAACAGCCTCAGGCCCAGGGACAAGTGCTTCGGAGTAGTCAGACGACCTCGCTTAGCACCACATACAGCAGCGCCTAGAATACGTCGCCTAGCAGCGCCAAACCCCCCTCTATCCCCTCGTATCTAGATTTAATCAATCATGACTACGGGTTTCGACCGAGGAGTGTTCGAACAGAACCTAAATGGCAATGGGATAAGCCCCACAGTAACACAAGAACTCTTGGCAATGTTTGACTGCTTCACAAACGAACACAACAGTAATCACGCCATCATGAACAACTATCACGTGCAAATAACTGCGCTACAAGGACAGATAGCAGCGTTGCAAATAGGAAATGCTCTGCCCGCAGCAGCAGTAGCCCCCCAAGCTCCCTGAATGAGCAAGATATTCCAGGACCCTGGGAATTACAATGGCTCAAAAGGGAAGTTCAAGGAATGGTGGACAAAGGTTAAGGCGTGGATCGCCGAGAATCCCACCGTATTTCTGACAGGCACCAATAAAGCTGTGATGGCTGTGCTATCACGCCTTGAGGGCCCCACAGCAGGCGGCTTTGCTCGCACAAGGATAGACCGTCTACTGAATGGCGGTACATACACATGGCCAGAGCTAGAGAATGAAGTCGAAGCCTTATTCCGCTCTGTTAATCAACAAGAATGGGCTCGCAAAAAGCTAAGAGAGCTCAAGCAAACAGACTCAATGCCCATAGATGAATAGATCATTAACTTCCAAAGATATGAACCACAAACGGGCATGGGTACCACCCACTTAATCGAGATCATTGAGCACAATGTGCAACGCTCGATAATCGACAAGGTCTTACTGGATGGAACTCGCCCTACCGCAGTAATTGACTATCTCGCAAAGATCCGAGAAATAGGCACAAGGAAGCAATTAATAGGCTTCATACGCAGCAGCAGTAGCCAAAGATCCACCAGAGATCCAAATGCCATGGATATAGACGCTATCGGCAGAAAGCCCTCTACATCCAATGGCCCAAAGAAATGCTACAACTGTGGTGGAGACCACTTCGTAGCTAATTGTAACAAACCAAAGTTGCAATGTCCTGATTGCAAATTCCTTGGCGGAGGACACCAAAAAGGTTGTCACTGAGGAGGGCGCAAACTAAGGGATATTGAAGAAGAAGGTGCCCAATCATGGGATGATTGCCCTTCAGGACAAGATGTCCGAGGCATGAACTATGATGAGATGAAGGCATACTTCTGGGATCTTAAAGATACCGAAGATAAGAAGGGAAAAGGGAAAGTCACATGAATAAACCGGGTGTTCACACAGATACGGTCAATAAGGTATGATTTAATTTAACTGACGATAACAGATTTCTGCCACTAGCTGGCGAAGAGTCTGAAGAATCAGACAATGAATCTTCTATATTAATGCCAAGTGGGTCTTCACCATCAGTTGACGATGTGAAGCTCAGCAGGGGCTTCACACCTGCGCTTAATTCACTTTCCACCACTACCGACCAAATCCCGGAAGAAGCATGCATATGAAGCACAAAGTTACAAAAGGGGATATGTATGACCATACAGGTCTCTCCTTCTCATGGAAAAGGTTTCATCACCGCAGAAGCACTGCTGGACAGCGGCGCAAACATAATATTCATTGATCGCGCATGGGCTCAGAAATATCAGTTACCCCTGACCCCTCTCTGCAATCCCATTCCTGTGTATAATGTTGACGGAACTAAGAACTCCGCTGGAAACATCACACACTCTGCAGAAGTAGTAATCGACTACCAAGGACACAGAGACCATGTCACAGCTGAAATCACGGATCTTGGCAAGAACCAGATCATTCTTGGCTTCTCTTGGTTAAAGAAGCACAACCCTATCATAGACTGGACCACGGGCACGGTTGAAGTGAAACGCTACCCTAGGTCGTGCTCTTTCTTGCAGGACAAGAAGTCGTTCCTACGCCATGCAGATAAAGAAGAAGAAGAAAACACCTATTTCGCTTATGCAGTACATGCGGCTTTAGATAAACCCACCCCTAAGAAGGAACCCACAGATGAACTAGTCCCAAAAGAGTTCCACAAGTACCTGAAAGTATTTCATAAAGGAGAATCCAAAAGAATGCCGATCAGGAAACCATGGGATCACACCATCGATATGAAAGACACATTCATTCCAAAGAAAGGACGGCTTATTCCCCTATCTGTCAAAGAACAACAGGAGGTTTCTGCATTCATTGACAATCAACTTAAGAAGGGTTACATATGACCCTCTAAATCTCCACAGACATTACCTGTGTTCTTCGTACCAAAGAAAGATGGACGAAAACGGATGGTACAGGATTACTGTTACCTAAATGAACACACAATTAAAAACAACTACCCGCTACCCCTAATCTTGCAACTGGTCGATAAGCTAAAAGGGGCACAACTATTTATGAAAATGGATCTCCAATGGGGATACAATAATGTATGTATCAAAGATGGTGACGAATGGAAGGTGACCTTCGTATGCTTCAGAGGAGCATTCAAACCCCTTGTCATGTACTTTGGGCTATGCAACTCCCCCAGAATGTTCCAAGCAATGATGAATGAAATCTTTGCCGGTGGTTGTCTACATTGATGACCTTATGATATTCACAAAGACCAACGATCGGGAAATGCACAACAAGATAGTTCTGGAAGTGCTCCGACGTCTAGAAGAAAATGATCTATTTGTAAAACCAGAAAAATGCTTGTTCCACGTCACAGAAGTTGAATTTCTGGGTATGATCGTAGGAAAAGATGGTATAAAGATGGACGATACAAAGGTTAAAGCCATTGTAGAATGGCCGACACCAAAGAACATCTGAGGAATCAGGAGCTTTCTGGGATTGGCTAACTTCTATCGAAGGTTCATCCAAGATTACGCCAAGGTGGCCAGACCACTAAATGACCTAACAAAGAAGGAGAACCCTTTCAAATGGAAGCAGGAACAGCAGGAGGCGTTTGACACGCTGAAACATCACTTCACCACAGCCCCTATCCTCGCCTTCCCAGACGATAATGCTCAGTTCCGCTTAGAAAGCAATGCTTCTGATTATGCAACAGGGGCAGTTCTGTCTATACAGAAAAATGACAAATGGCACCCTGTTGCCTACTCATCGCACTCTATGTCTCCGCAGGAACAGAATTACCCTATCGCCGATAAAGAAATGCTCAGTGTCATTCGTTCACTGGAGATATGGCGCCACTATCTAGAAGGCGCACACCATGAATTTGAAATTTGGAATGATCATGCGAATTTGCAATTCTACATGACTTGTCAAGATCTCAACAGGAGACAAGCACGTTGGGCGCAATACTTATCGCACTTCAATTTCAAATGCATTCATAAGCCCGGAGCTTCTATGGGAAAAGCAGATGCTCTCTCTCGACAAGAAGATCATACTGTTGGTTTAGAAGACAATAATAAAGGAGTATTAGTAATTACCCCGGAGAAGATTAGGGCACACCACGTTCTGCTCTCCAATGAAGGGGATAACATAAAACAATGAATAGCAGATGCCGCTAGCCATTTCAAGGAAGAAGATGTCCACAGATTATGTAAAGATTGGGGCATCTACATGGAGGATGATGGTTTCCTTTATGACATGCTCCACAGGCTCTATGTGCCTGATTATGAAGATCTACGCATGGAAGTTGTGCGGTTACACCACGATACCCCTATGGCCGGACACACCAGTTCAGACAAGACACTTGACTTACTGCAACGCAGTTACTGGTGGCCAGGTTTAGCCACATTTGTAAAGAACTATATCGCTCGATGCGATCGATGCCAATGGTTCAAGGGAACTAACCAAGCCCCGGCTGGCTTGTTACGTCCTCTCCCTATTCCTGATTGCCCATGGGAACACATATCAGCAGATTTCACCACAGATCTCCCACTTTCCCAAGGATATGATTCTATTCTGGTAGTAGTCGATGGGTTTTCAAAGGAGGTCAAGTTAATTCCCTGCACAAAGACCACAACGGCACTCGATACAGCTAAATTATATCTCAACCACATTTGGAAGCATCATGGCCTTCCATCTTCTATTGTCTCCGACAGGGGCCCACAATTTGCCAGTATGGTTATGGCGGACATTTGCCACTCCCTCGGTATTAAGCCTAAATTATCTACCGCTTTCCACCCACAGACGGATGGACAGACAGAACGCATGAATCGCGAAGTACAGCAGTTCCTTCACCTCTTTGCATCGGAAACACAAGATAAATGAGTTGATTGGCTTGCCATCGCCCAGTTCTCTATCAATTCCAAGAAGGCCACTGCAACAGGCAAGTCCCCGTTTGCAGTCACACGGTCATATGAGCCACGCATGGGAGTCGAGGCACGCCACTCTAAAGCTCCCACTGCCCTGGAGTTTACCAACCGCATGGCTGACACACTGGAACAAGTCAAATCTAATTTATCCGCAGCTCAGGACCGCATGAAACTTAATGCTGATAAACACCGATCTGACGCCCCGGCATATGCCATTGGGGATAAGGTTTGGTTAGCTACGTCTAACTTGCGTCTGACACGTGCTTCACGAAAGCTCTCTGAGCGATGGCTCGGACCCTATGAAGTTATTGAACTCATGGGACCCAATGCAGTTAAATTGCGACTTCCTTCCTCCATGAGGATTCATCCTGTTATCAATGTCTCACGACTAAAGCCATATAAGGAAAGATTGCCTGGTCAATCCACCTTCCGGCCCAGACCGGTTCTGGTAACCGAGGATCGTGATGATGAATGGGAGGTTGACTATCTAGTTGATTCTAGGTTCAAGGGTCATCGCCTGGAATACCTCGTGCATTGGAAGGGCTATGATGACACTGATCGTACATGGGAGCTGAAGTCTAATCTCGCATGCGCTAAGGACGCGCTCCGAGATTTCCATCGGGCTTACCCCTTGGCACCGTGTACCTTGGACATGTCATCTGCCGATTTCTCTAAGTTATTTGTGGACTGTGTGAACTTCACCACAGTGAATCCACGCAAGTTGCCTTTTGATTGCCTGGAAGTCGATCTTTAGCCCGGGGGTGCGTCCGGGTCAACAACGCTCTTGACACCTATATAAGCGCATTCACTTTTGGTCGAGCCTTGCTCCCACAACCCACTTTTACATTGAAATGTCTTCCCTTTATGCTCTCCTCCTCCTCCTCAATGTTTACACCGAACTTTCTGACAACGGACCCTTCTATGCTTTCTTTTCTTTCTTTTATTTTACTATTCTTTCTTCTTTCCCTTCCCGCTACCGCTCCTATTGTATTCCCCTGGTCAGACTCCTCCCCGAAAACATATTGGTCTACTCCCCCTCCGATGATGGGTCTTACGACTCACAGGCTATCCATGATGATGGATGGGAATCAGAGGACGGTTGGGGACTACAAGGACTTACTGGACAGGATGGAGGCGATCCTCTCATTAACTGGGCAAACTCAGCCCCTGAAAACCATATCCTAGATCATGACATCCCCTTTGGCATTGTGCACAACACCACTCATTGGAACTTCGTCTACGCAGATCACAGTGAAGTCTACACAGCTAGAAGCGAGTCTTCTATCTGGAGAGAGCATGATGCACAGGTTGCAGCCAAAGCAGATGATTGGGGCACTCAACAGCCGGTTATCTTCACCTTCACCGACTTCATACAGAACTTAGAGTTCTGCTGGGATCCTATCCTCCCTTCTCCTGGCAACGAAGTCCAGTTACTCCCCAATTACATCCTTCCTGGTGAAGATGGTCCTATGACAGATGGGGCCATTGATGGATTCTGGGATTGGTGGAACCCACGCACCAAAGCCATGGAATGGCCAGACACACTCCACCCAGATCCAACCACCATAAGGGCACTGCAATACTGGTATGCCATGATGAGATGGCCTGATGATGTTGAGTTTGCGGATGCTGAGGAACAATGATCAATCAGGATGCTTGATCTTAGGACAGAGAAAGTGTTATGGCCATCTCGTTAACAGTAATGGACTTAACGTTTCTTTTTTTTTCACCCCTATCTATTCTCTTTCACATGGTCATGCTTCTATTCATTTCCGCTTACCTTCTCTTCCATTCCCTTTCATTTCCCAAACATGTGCATCATGCCTGTTTGGCTATGCATACCAGTGCTGCCACATACATGCACATCACACATGTATGACTGTGCTGCCACACCTCATGTATTACTCATGTTACCCAGTACCAAGGATACTTACCATATATAGCGTAGCATAGCTTGGTCTGTGCACACATGTACTTACTATATAAACCCCCAATACATCACCAGGAGGACCTCAGTCTTGTCCTCTTGGAGTTTCTCCCTCAGGCAACTCTAGTCTTCACTTCTCATTAGTCATCTTTTCCCTTGTTCAAGCAACCTAGCACCAGCTTCACTTAAGTGTGAGTCTGAGGGTTGTTTCACTTGCATAAGAACTTCGATCATGTATTGCACATGATGACTAATGGATCCTTCATTGAGTACCACACAGAAGCATTCAAAGACAGTCGCATTTGCTTTGGGAGAGTTTTCCACAAGAAATGCGCTGACTTCACAAGTGAACCCAACAGCAATCTTGATGGAGTCATCGGTTGGTTGCTCGAGTAGCAAGACAAGAATTTGAAGTGTGGTGATTTCATGTGTGATAGCTTGGTTGACAAGGTGAGTAATGAAAGTGGTGGTTGAATTACAGACAATCTAGCACTATTGTAAGTGCTTGACTGGAAGGTAATACACCAATGACTTGCCTTGTCGTTCCACTTGAAAGCTCTCCTGAACTGACTTATAAGTCGAGTAAGGGCCAGTTCACCCACTTGGGGGAGTTTTATGTTGATAATGGTGACAAGGGCAGTAAAAACAGGTGTAAAGGGCAAACTGGATGCTTGAGCTTTCATGATGCTACATGCACATAGCCCATGGTCCATGAATAAAAAACAACTCAGGTATGACCTGTTTGATGTTGGTGATATTGACACAATTGACGATACCGATGATGGACTTACGGAGTGCATCCCAAGACAGCTGCTGGTACTTGGCACTAGACTCTTGTCCAATGCAGTGGCAGCCTGAAGTGTGCAAAGTCATGCAAAAGATCTTGCTAATGAGAGATAAGGAGCTTGAAGGAAATCAATCTACAATCTCGAATGCATGGTGGTCGACATATTTATTTATATAGAACAAGTAGAATGAATCATATGACTTCGAGGGTGCAATGCTGCCATATGGGACCAGCCGATTCCCATAGACAGGGATGAGATGAGCAGCACAGTATATTGTCTCAATGTGGACGATGGTGATATGGGGGGAATTGTTGGCAAGGACCGCAGGACGGACCTTTCACATGCCCATGTCTTGATCAGGACCATCCCCAACTTTGTTGAACCATCAAACCACAGCACATGGATAGTAGTCCTGTGCATGGTGGAATGAAAAAAAGGCAAGCATCCACGCTACTTTATTGTTATGGTCTACGAAGGGGGTAGTCGTTTTTCTTTCACTTTCCACTTGACTCTTTCGCTCGCCTTTCCTAGTCTCACTCTGTCGTCACCATACGTGGTTGTATTCGTAGTGGAGTCGTCCTCCACACTACCAGATACATTCTCTCGATCCGTTTCTCTTTATGTCTCACACGGCGCCCCGCCCATACCCATATTTAGTCTTTCTTTCCGCTTCCATCCGCAGTCATTCTTTCAGACTTCTCACTGTGGACTGCGCTTTACTGTGCATCTCTTATTTCATATTCTCTTACTGCGGACTGCGCCTTACTGCGCATCCTTATTTCATATTCTCTCCGTAGTCACTGCGGACTATGCTTTACTGCGCATGCTGCGCATTGCAGTCGTATGCTGCGCATACTTACCTCGCACGGACCAGGGGCCTACCGTATATATAGTCTCATACTTCTCGCCTGTATTTTCCTTTAAGCTAGTTCTACACAATATAGCGTTATTCTAGTGACCTTCAAGTCTAGTGAGCCTCTTCAGGTACCTAGATAGAAGAGACCCGCCAAGTCTTCGCATCGTCTCGAAGATAGGCCTCAGACCTCAGAGATCCTTTGTCACTCTTCACTCTTTCATCCTATGTTCTTCGACCCGTATCACAGCACGCTCCGTCACCACTATGCTGTGCGTTACATTCATAGGCTTCCATTTCGTCATATTCCCCTGTCCTAATGAAGACACAGTCACAGCAGGGGCCTTCATTCCTCCAGTTTGGCATTGAGCGAATATATGCCATGTGCATGCCCTGTGTGCCACTCAAGTCACTTGGTGCATAATATCATGACAAAGCTGAGTTGTATGTGTGTATATGGCCATAAACCCGGGGACATTCAGATAGTGGGATCTCAGCAGCTTCACATGGATCCTGTGGGTTCTTTTGTTCAAAAAGGAACCTGCCCACAAGCTTTGTCAAATTTCAGATTTGCAGCTCCCGACCAAGTGCTACCAGATCTCGAGCTTGTTTCCATTCTGAATAGCGGATGAGGATTTATGTGATAAAATTAGAGGTGTGATGTATGTGGAGTACGTGCCAGTTTGACATGTGCAGCTGCCAGAGAGGCAGGGCAGTCATCTAGCACACAAAGGTCATTATTGGCTTGTATGCTGACTGACGGCACCAATGGTGGGGACGCTTCATCAACAGCCTGGTCAGCTGCTTCTCCTGTTGTAGATGACGGCAGTATGAGTTCTGCATACAAAATTAGTGTCTGATTGCACCTGATAATAATGCCAATCACCAACCAACTGTCCTGAATGTTGGTGCCTGCCGGTCTAGGCAGATGCCAACAAGCATGCCTCAACTTGTGAAATCAATGCGTGCTGCAGCCAACTTATTGAGTCTCTGGTTGGTCATAAGCATCTATCCGAGGGTGTTGAACTTGCTGGATTAACACCATGGTTCCTTCACTGCTTTAATGTGCTTGTTCTCTGTTATTGAGGAACAAAGACCATTTGGAGCACTGAATAAACAGATGAGCTCTGGGTAGTGTTTCACAGCATGCTGGCATGGCAGTGAGAAGGTTGGTATGACTGGATACTCCTCATCCTGGAACACCTTGCGGTGGTGATGGAATCATCCGAGAGCATCCTGCATTTCATCAAGATTGTGATTTGTTATGACATGGCAGCGAGCAATGTAACAAAACTCCAGGAAGGCTCAGAATGTCCGTACAATATCTTGAGGGACATATCCTTCAATGGTGGCGATGTAAACCTGACAGACCAATCAATGCTGTACCCTAAAGACATATAACAATACATACCTTCATCAGTGCCTTGGAGTCGTCACCAATCCACTGTTTGAACTTGCGTCCTTGAGGGAATTGCCACAGCCCAGAGAAAGATGCAACAGCAGTGATTCTAGGATGTCATCAGCCATTATTTAGCTATAACAGTTAGTAATGTACTGACCTGCAATCAATGTCATCCAAAACATGATCTGCCTCCTTCTTTGGCATATACTAGAGCTGAATATAAGCCACTACCCAGTTGACAAGGTGATCTTTAAAGCAGCCTTTAATGAGTTGATGAAAAAGGTCGGGGGCGATCAACTTGTGGATATCTGCATGTGGAAAGTCATTCGTGAAGGGCTAGGTTGTGCTATTAGTGCTGTGCTGTCATGGCTTTCATAGACTTACCACTATGTCGCATATGATGCCATATTCATCCCACAACAAGTTGGATAGAATATTCTCATCAATCAATGCTTCGTTGAATGCATGTGTGTGGTTTGGAACCCATCCATCGCAATCTAGCTCATTAGCCAGAGCCTGACACCTGGTTGATGTTAGGATGTATATGTGTTAGTGAAATAGCGTGATACTCACTGTGCACACCAGCACCATACAATACATGTCAGAAGGACCTGCTCCTCATAGTCGGCTATGTAAGGACCTAGACCGTAAGCTACACGGCGATGATGGCCATCTCCAAACCTGACAACTTTGGGTTGGGACATGGCGGGATGAAGAGAACTCAATATCTTCAATAGCGAGCAGTGAAACAATTGTCAACAAAAGTTGTGAAATGTGGGATCAGCTGAGTGTTCCTGTGAGGCTAAGACATTGGTAAGTTACTGGATTCCAAGACATGCATGACAACAAACACTCACTTTTGGGAATAGCAAGAAAGCCAATCACTGCCAATGCATTACGGTGGGCACACCACACATTATTCCAAACATTCCCGATAGAGAGGTACAGCAGATAGTACTCACTATTACTGGTGCCAACTGAAACTGTCGTCTTGTCACTCCCAAGGATGATGGGAACAAACGTGCTACCATGCATGTCGGGGTCTTCTGATATGATGTCCTGTTATTCAATTGCATAAGTGATAATACATAGTAATCACATGAACTCACCACTTGTTGCCATGCCCAGTCCCCAGACATGAAGTCATGGTACTGGTGTATGTCGCCAGTTGTCGAATACTCATGGAATGGCTGTGTAACGCACAGCGTAGTGGTGACGGAGCGTGCTGCGATACGGGTCGAAGAACGTAGGTTGAAAGAACAAAGAATGACGAAGGATCTTCTGAGGTCTGAGGCCTATCTTCGAGACGATGCGAAGACTCGGCGGGTCTCTTCTATCTAGGTACCTGAAAAGGCTCACTAGACTCGAAGGTCACTAGAATAACGCTATATTGCGTAGAACTAGCTTAAAGGAAAATACAGGCGAGAAGTATGAGACTATATATACGGTAGCCCCCTGGTCCATGCGAGGTAAGTATGTGCAGCATACTACTGCGGTGCGCAGCATGCGCAGTAAAGCGCAGTCCGTAGTGACTGCGGAAGATATATGAAATAAGGAATGCACAGTAAGGCGCAGTCCGCAGTAAGTGAATATCAAATAAGAGATGCGCAGTAAAGCGCAGTCCGCAGTAAGAAGTCTGAAAGAAAGACTGTGGACGGAAGCGGAATAGAAGACTAAATATGGGTATGGGCGGGGCGCCGTGTGAGACATAAAGGAAAACGGATCGAGAGAACGTATCTGGTAGTGTGGAGGACAACTCCACTATGAATACAACCATATAAGGTGACGAGAGAGCGAGACTAGGAGAGACGAGCGAAAGAGTCAATGAAAAGTGAAAGAAAAATGACTACCCCCTTCGTAGACCGTAACATTACCCCCTTCGTACGGTCGAAGCACCTGCGAGACCCCTACACTCCTTCGTCTCCCTCGTTTACCTCGTAGTCAGTGAAGTCTACGTCGTCGAGAGGGTTGCGGCGAATATGGCAAAACGAGTCGGAATGACCCATTTCTCCACAAAGAAGGCAGCGACGGCGGGGACAGAAGGCCTGGATATGGCCGGGAGCGGTGTTGCGACAGAGGGGACACGTATAGTGCCCGCAGTCAGCACGGATATGCCCT
>JBBPJP010000969.1:0-12176 GCA_038088775.1 Boletus barrowsii | reverse complement strand
GACGTATACCATGACAAGGACACCGGTCATAGCGATCGCTGTATTACTTGCCCACTTTGCAGGACAAGTCCGTCACCAAGGCAGGCAATCAAGTGCACCTATTCCTACCTGCTGGCGACCACACATGCTTTGGGTACGGGTGATGGGCTCCACCACCCTATACGAGCGAATGAGACCTGGTACGTGATAAAAGACGTACTATGAATGACTTGTTGGAATACAGTACAAAGTGCAATGAAAAGGAAAGCTTAGGCCGGCCCGGGGATGCCCGGGGATGCTCAACACTTTATGTCAGGTCAATGAGCATGACCGTCTTGTGTCTACTGTGACCACTGACTAGGAGACGAAACAAGACATCCAGCTTGAACTCGGGCTTGTCACATCCCTCCTTGTCAAGATTCTGCGATCGTCGACTAGAACTCAAATCGGTGCTCTTCACGCGCTCGGGTTCCACGCTGCACTTCCCCGTCGCAGCGCCTCCAAGTAACCATTGGTTGATCATTGAATATTGATCGGTGATCAACTCAGCAGTGTTGGCACGTGGTCCAACCATCCTCTGCCGATGGCAGAAAGCCAAAAAGAGCACAGGGTCAGTTATGGTGACGTCGCTCTTGGCCTGCGCCACAGACGGACAATGACTATACCCCAAACTGTTCTCTCTGAAACGCTGAACCTTGAGCCTCAACACACAAGTCGTGAATCGCGGCTGGCTTAGTCGAGAATATCGGGCGTCAGAATAGCCAAGATGTAAGCCCGCTGGCACTTGCACGTACCACGCTTCCCGGCGTACCTTGTACGTACTCACACAGCTATCTTCATCTGCTAGCCAGTACTGTAACGTAACATTGGCGAACGACTTTTTTGCTGCTTTGTGTCCTGTGATTGGTCCGCGTAAGGCCTAAGCGGGCTCAAGACAGCGCTAAGAGCCGAAGTTTCCAAACAGGGACCATTTCGAGTCTTTCAGCTCGGCTAAGGGATGTAGATGTTGTTCACATCTCTGACTAGTGTTATTTTTTAGATGTTGAAGCCACACATATATCAGTGACCAAAGGGAGGCGTAAGTAACCCACACTCTCCGACGAACGCAATTTAGTTAATTACCTTCCCCAGCGATTGTCGTGCTTTTGAACGAGTGGGTCACCAATAGGAATTCATGATAACAAGGCAAAGCCAAGTCAAGCGAAGAATCTCAGTCCTTTCCCTATACATCAGCTTGTCCATCAATCGTGTATCTGGCAGTTGATTTAAACAAGCTTTTTTTTTTTCTATTGATCGGCTGCAATCGAACAGAAACAGGTCGCACAGCTCCTCTTCGGATTCCTCGGCCATGATAATTTGGCTACGAGCGTCAATAGTCGTTCTCGGTGCTTGCATTCATACAAGTAGAGACTGTTTGGCGAGAAAGGGATAACCCCTTGATCCACACATTGAGTGTCGGCATGCCTTCCGCCGCGTCTACACTGTTTCAATCGTTGGATTACATGTATGGTGAGTGTAGATCGCAGGAGGGGATGTCAGGTCCTCTCAAGCGGTTCTTTCGCTACTGATGGACCGTCTTTGCAGCTGCCGGGGTCGCGGTAGTCTGTTACGATTACAGTATGCATCTTGATTTCACTCTCCTCCACTCACTAACTTCTTTCTCAGTTCTTACCTTTTCACGTGAAGTATGTGGCAGATATCCCCGTATTGGCTTCCTTCTGATCAGAGCATAGGTGGAGCTTATATGGGTATGTTACAATTTCATCTACAAGAACATGTGGGTTAACTCTGTTTAGATGAAACCCTGGTCGACGATGTCTACGCTCTTTGTAATGGTAACGTATACGAACTGCTTGAATCATTCCTTGAGTTAACT
The DNA here is from genome assembly GCA_038088775.1 of Boletus barrowsii. Lineage (NCBI taxonomy): Eukaryota > Fungi > Basidiomycota > Agaricomycetes > Boletales > Boletaceae > Boletus > Boletus barrowsii. Next base: position 10,321 of record JBBPJP010000969.1, on the reverse strand, counting down.
GACATCGTCGACCAGGTGCGCTATATCGGACTTGCACTTGGAATGTGTGTCGCAATGGTTATATGGATGGTTCAGACTACTCATGGGAGAGTCTAGCCTTGCAGGATTTTGTATGTCACCCAGCATTCCAGCTTTCGAGTATCGATCACATATTATCATTGATAGGGTCAGGCAATGGCGTTTCGTACCAGTCTAGTTTGGTGAGTCCCTTGTCTCACATTAAATGGTGGCTAAGTTCAGTTTAGGCGTGAGTATAATTCCTAATAGCTACTTGCAAGAGTGCCTTACAGTGATGTCCGATTCTGTGGACTACCAGCTGTATGTTCATACAATAATATGATATAAACATGTTGACCGGATTCACAGGTACAGTCGTGGTCCATATTCTCACATGGGCAAGGCCAATATACGTTATTATGTTGGACGGTTCGTGGGTCTTGGCCATTTTTGACAGTTTGCGAGCTTCATGACTCATGCATAGTGATCATGATTATCCGTGTCTCGGTCATGTTTACCCAGCCGGAAAGAATAAGACGAATCCTATTATTTCTGTTTGCCATTGTCACGGTCAATACTATTGTCTTTAGCGCCATTTGGTATGGCCCACATAGTGGCTTTTCTGGTGCGTATTTTGAACATGGATAACGAGTTGCTTTGTACTAGTGACTGAGTCATGTTATCAGTCATGCCCGTTACTATCAATGCTAATCAGGGAACCGCCTGCCAAGCAACGTATGCCCACAGTACCATCCCCTCCGCTTACGATGGCATTCCAAAAGGGGTATTCGATGTTCTGCTGGTGGCCTTGGTTGTCTATCGCTTCATCGTGGACTCCATCGAAATGCGGAGGATGACAGGTCAACACAAGACTAATGAATATATAACACTACTGTTCAAAAGTAACGTGGTCTACTTTTGCTTGTACGCGGGGTTTTTTTTCGTCATGATCAGCATGCTGAACAGTGCTGTGTCAATGCATAGGAATTTTAGTCTCTCGACCCTCGCACTCGGGGCGTATCTCTCATCGGCTGCGGTGAGTAAATTCGCATAAGGTGGGTTGCATAGAATGCTTCTGACGTCCGCGTAGCGATTATATCAAGCGTTCGTCGCAGTATACGGCACTTCCGTTCCTTTCATGCTTTTTCCACGTATGGTGCTTAGTTTGAAGGGTTATCAGGCCGCATCAAATGGATTTTATGTTAATAGGAGCAATCCTGGGTCTCAGCGTTTGCAGAATCACTCTGGGCTATTCCATGGTCTCGAGAACGATAATGAAGTGTAAAGAGACGCTCGTCGGGGTTCTAGCACACGAGGGTATTTCTCTTCAGGTCAGGGGGAAATGCTTCCAGCAAGTCTATCCCTTGAGGCCAGATACGTTGCACTATGTTACTTGCTTTGTATGTAGCGAATAGATATAAATCATGTTCAAGTTCGTCAACCACATATGCAGCCACTTTGGCAGCAAGACTACAGTGGAAAATTAAAACTCATTGCGTGTTTAACCACGTTGTTCTCCTTGCCGTTTACTCGCGATCATCGGTCAGGACGTGGGTGGTCCTTGTATGCTCCCGTTTACTCTCCCGTCGGAGCATTCCTAAGTAACCGTCCCAACGATCAAATCAGTGGCGGCCAGGAAGCCAAACATAGCCTGAGGGCAAGTACTTTTTACCTCAGCGTGTGGCACTGAATCCAGTGGTATTGCCTCCGTCAATGTATTGGTAGACGAATCGGAGCCACTTGGATCGATACCTAAGATTGGGAGGTCAACAAGGCATGTAAACCCACTGGCACACCAATCGCGTGTACTTACACAAACCCATGCTGCGCCAAATAGAGATGGCGGCTTCTGTTTCCTTACGGCGTAGTCGTCCATATAGAGCGTGAGCTGTGTACTCGCATTTCTGCCTTGGCTTAGGGTTCTCCCACCGTCAACCACGGCCGGTGGCGTGCGGAAATGCAGGCGTTCATGGGGCACAACACTTTTCCCGATCATGCCTGATCGCTGAGCATGAGGCAGAGATCGTAGACGCTAAGCCAGGGTCATCAGCCACACTTATATAGGAATCCAGAAGCCTGACCGCCGACGTCATAGAAATTGACTTATATGACGATATTGAAGTACCGATTTGATCAGAAACTTCTCCGTCCAGTGTTGTGACGCTGGAAACAGGTGGGTCTGTGGACCAGACAAATCAGAGCATCAGCGCGTTTGTTTTGGCGTCACGCCCATGAAATACACCCGATACCCACCACTGATATCATTTGTACTTATTTCCATACGCGATCGAGGATAATGTGTGTGGCAAAGAGCTGCGGTATCCAAGTAGAAAGACAAGCAACGAGAGAATGAGCGTTCTCGTACGTCAAGATTGCGAAGTCCGGGAGGCCGGCCTCGGATATCCACCTTCTTTTGGTCCTCGCTTTCTATGGTTGACTGTCAGGACAAAATACAACTGATTTATGAATGAACGTTCATGGCGCGAAGACAAGGAACGAGTGTCAGATTAAACGTTTGGACCACGATAATCACCGCTGATAAACGAACGCATGCAAGAAGGCACCCTAACTTGGTTTTTTTTACTGAATATCAACAGCTAAAGGTTTAACGCAAATTGGCAGGTTATAAACCAAGGTGCGCACTCACCGTTACATTTCAAAAGTCGGCCTGATGTCAGATCCGTAACACTCCTCCATACTCCTAGCCTGCTCGACCATCTGGCTACCTATATTAATCCACCCTAGAAATATTGAGCATCCGGCGTAGGAGATCAATCGGAGTCTCCGTCATCCCTGGTGTTCGGGTGGAAAGGCGGGCTTCAATAACTTTGTAAGGTCTCGCTAGGTGTTGAGAGCGCAGTCGCGGCATGGAAAATGCGAAAATGTTTTAGTAAACATGCAAATAGCGGAATTGAATAGGCATTGATACAACTTGAACAGGGAGACAAGAAAGCGTCCTGACTACCCTTACTCCTTGCTTTGCGATCTAAATTGCTTCGCCCACTAATTCTTCGTTAGCCTTAAAGCAGAGAATGTAACAGAATTTCATACCAACATCGACGGTATTGGACGATCGGGAAGGACGTGCCGGGTCTGTCCGCGTGTAACCGTGAGTATCGAATGCGGTAACACCAAAAAACACTCACCTCCCGCTCTGCGCTGACGGACCACACGCCGTATGCAATGACAAGGATACCAGTCATAGCGATCGCTGTGTTACTTGCCCAGTTTGTAGGACGAGTCCACCATCCACCTGTTGGTTACCGTCACCAAGGCAGGCAATCAAGTGCACCCATTCCAACGTACCTGCTGGCGACCATACATGCTTTGGGTACGGGTAACGGGCTCCACCACCCTATGCGAGCGAATGAGACTTGGTACGCGATGAGACATTGTTCGTGACGCACCATGAATGACTTGTTGGAAAAGTGGTTGAGAATGAAAAGGAAACCCTAACCTTAGGTCGGGTCTTTCACAGAGTATTATGTCAGCTGGTAAGTGGTAACTTGAGGCAGCCTTGCCGGACACATACCTCCTTGTCAAGATCCTCGTTGTAACTTCGCGCTCAACGCGTTTCCGGTTTTCAAGGTACTTCATCGCTATCCACATGTGTGGCGCTATGTACAGCCTAATTGCTGCCTCGATTAGACAGAGAGGTCCCGTGCTCAGACCTTCCAGGGTCATGAGGCACGCCGCTATCTTTATCGACCACCAAGCATGCCAACCGCGGAAACCGATCTAGTCAGGCTGCCAGGTTTCTGATGGAATGTGAACGGCTCCCCCGCCAGCCCGTATGTTGCCTCCTGCGTTCCGTTCCATCGATTTTTTAATACCTATCACCTTTCGGGCCCCTGATTGTCGCGTGGGGTACATTATTGGTGCACCACTTCGAGATCGCAGCGTTATTTATTGGTTTGTTCACACGTTCTCTATCTTCAACGCGCCCTTGTGATCAATACGTGGTAGAATCGGTTGGACGGCCTCCTCGATGCCCCTCGGGGCTTAAATACTTTAATAGCCGGGATTGGGGGTAAGTGGTTCATATTCTTGAACTGAATCTTTGCACTCACCCGTGATCCCAGCAGCCATCGCCTTTGCTTGGAGCGCACCAACATAGGGTACTTGTGAAAGCCCCATGTTCGCAATCCAAGATCGTCACACGATGGGAAAGCCACCAGGGTCCAGCGAATATTCTCTCTACATCGTGTTGCAGCGGAGTACCACCGTCATTAGTCATGTGGCTGTCGATTTAACAATCTTTCATCAGCTGTCTGCCAGCGAGGTGGAGTAAACAGGAATAGACCGCATAGCTTCTTTCTCGATTGGCTTGTCAGAATTATTTGGACATGAGCGTCTGCGTCAATAATTGTGCTAGACATTTGCATGTTTATAATTGCCTGCCGTTCAGCGGTAAGGGGTCCCCAACCTCCCCACACCTTGAGTGTCAGTATGGCCTCCTACGTGTCTGCGGTCGAAACCTACCAATTGCTTGATTACATGCTCGGTGAGTGTGGATAATGACCATAACTCTTCCTGATCCTACTGATTTACTGTCTTTGTAGTCGCTGCCGCAGTATTTGTTTGCTATGATTACAGTACGCCTGTCGACTCCTGTCTTCTCCAGTTGCTAACTATTTTTCTTAGTTCTTACCTTTCCGCGCGAGGTGTGTGCGTATATTTTATATCACTGATCTTTTCTAACCAGCGTATAGGTGGAGCTTATATGGGTATGTTACAATTTTATTTGCAAGGATATGAGGGTTAACTCTGTTTAGATGAAGCCCTGGTCAACGATGTCTACGCTCTTTGTAATGGTAACGTATACGAACTGCTTGAATCGTTCCTTGAGTTAACTGACATCGTCGCACCAGGTGCGCTATATCGGACTTGCACTTGGAATGTGTGTCGCAATGGTTATATGGATGGTTCAGACTACTCATGGGAGATTCTAGCGTTGCAAATTTTTGTATGTCACCCAGCATATTCCAGCTTTCGAGTATCGATCACATATTATCATTAATAGGGTCAGGCAATGGCGTTCTGTACATGTCTAGTTCGGTGAGTCCCTTGTCTCACATTAAATCGTGGCTAAGTTCAGTTTAGGCGTGAGTATAATTCTTAATAGCTACCTGCAAGAGTGCCTTACAGTGACATCTGATTCTGCGGTTCGTCAGATGTATGTTTACACAATAACATGGTAGTATAAACATGCTGACCAGATTCACAGGTACAGTCATTATCCGGACTCTCCAATGGACAAGGTTAATCTACATTATTGTGGCGGACGGTACGTGACTATTCGCTGCTTTGAGAGTTTGCCAGCTTCATGACCCACGTGTAGTGATCATGATTCTTCGTGTCTCTGTCATGTTCACTCAACCGGAAAGAATAAGACGAATCCTATTCTTTCTGTATGCCATAGTCACGGTCAATACTATTGTCTTCAGCGCCATTTGGTATGGCCCTCACGGTGGCTTTTCCGGTACGCATCATGAATATACACAGTCGCTTTGTAATGACCTTGTTATGCCATCAGTCAACCCCGCTCCTATCAATGTTGAAGGCGGAATCCTCTGCCAAGCCGCGTACAGTGCCCGTAGTCTAATACCCTCCGGTTACGATGGCATCCCAAGGGGACTATTCGACATCCTGTTGCTGGCTCTGGCAATTTACCGTTTCACCAAGCACTGCATAGAAACACAGAGCATGATGGGGAGGCAGAAAGTGAACAAATACATGATGCTACTACTAGAGCACAGTGTCCTCTACTTTGTCTTGTACGCGAGGTTTTCTCCATAATCGGCGCGCTGAACGCTCACATCAACCCATAGGAACTTTAGTACCGAAGTCCTCGAAGTGGGTAATCTCGTCCCGTCGACTCCGGTGAGTCAATCGGTATACGACGAGTTGCATGGAATGATCCAGGCGTCTGTGTAGTTGCTTTATTCGACGGTCGTTTCAGCCTACCAGAATTCCATCCCTTGGGTGATTTATCCCCGCCTTGTGCTTAGCATGAGAGATCAGCGGGCGACGTCGGGCGGATTGCTTATCGGCAGCGACGGCTCTGGATATCCGCCATCGTACGGCCATCGTAAATTGCCAAGTGTCCCTGTGACCGAGAGCCGAGAGCATGAGCTATCGGAGGGAACGTCTACGCTGGTGTCCCACCATGCCAGACCGCAAAGTTCAAGTTGCTAAAATTGGGTCCGGGGGCAACGAGTTGCAGCGGGTTGACTCTTTTGCGTGCAGACATACTTTTTGATTGTTTCTCGTGATGTTTCTCTATGTCAGTGTTGTCAGTGTTGTATGAAATGGATCCATTCCTCGGCTAAGCAGACTGCGTCGATAGGAGACGGCAGTGTTAGTGTGGCAGATCATTAATTCATGTATGTATGTAGTATGTGGTGTAACGTTTCCATACCAATCGAATGAGCTCGTACTTTTTAAGACGGACTTGCTACGGCGTATCTCCGCAATGCCATAGAAACTTTTGAACTGTTTTCCCATCCCAGCTGAGGGGCGGGATTGGCACCAATGCAGGTTGATCGGCTCGAGTTCAACGGTCTCGTCGTTTTCGCTCCCTCGGCAACACTCTCAAGGTTCACAACCAAGAAGATGGGAGCGGTTCACTGGTCTATCGGAGTCGCGCAGCTATGATCGTACACATAGTACTAGTACTGTCCAGCGAATGTGTGGAGAAGGCAAACGAAGGTTTGTATGTACGTGTTTGTTACCTCTTCGCCGAGAGAACGTGCATCAGTCGTAACGCATGTCTTCGTATCGCATCGCTAACTAGGACTCAGAAGCAAGACGTCCACGCAGCTCGGACGCTCGAGGAAAGGTTCTTCGAGGGATAATCACGACGCAAAGCTCTTCGAGAAAAGCGGGGACCACGCTGTCCAATCAGCTCTCGAGATCATATCGAGGAACCGACGCATTCGGTCTCCCACATTCGGTTGCGACTCTCGCCATGAGATGCCGAAGATGAGCGCCGGCGATACAGCTAGAGATGGCAGATAAAAAGTGGAAGGGGGCTTCCGCACAGCAACCCATCGCTCTCTCCTCTCTCTGTAGTGTCGCGCCATGAGTTCCATCCGCACAGGCATTGCCCACCAACCACGCGGGCAAACGACGATCGAATATCTCACACTGGAAGAAGTGAGAGTGAGGGCTTGGGTAGTGGACGGTACGTCGTTGCCCTTGTCTGGAGAGCTTATCTTTGAACCTCGGACATTCCTGGCTGACCGTCTCGCGATATAGTATCGTCTCGCATCGTTCTCTCTCAAGTATTTTACAATCCGTTGCATGAATCCACGGGGAGGGCAAAGTATGTCTTCCCACTACCGGCGAACGCTGCGGTCTGCGCATTTGAACTCGAGTTGGAAGACGGAACGGTCATCGTTGGGGAAGTCAAGGAGAAGGAAGATGCTGCCCTCAACTTCACTCGAGCAGTAGAGCAAGGGAGGACAGCAGCGCTCGTTGAAAGAGTGACCGATGACAGTAAGCCCTATCAAGCCTCTGCTGATAACATCGTTGTAAACATCTCCCTTGCCACATAGTATTTACGATCTCAGTCGGATCTATTCCTGCAACAACGAGGGTGACGGCTCATCTGACGGTGAGTGCACCAAATCCCTAACTCCGCCGGAATAACTCACAGCGGGAATGTAGTTCATCATGGACCTTTTGGACGAAGCTCTACACGATCACGTACGACTACAGCTCCCGATGTACATTGCGGAGCGTTATGGGACGCCGCCTGCAGCCATGAACAATACGTCCGCTGCAGATTCTCGCACTCGTGTCCGCATCAATGTCGACGTCCAGACGAGCGATGTCATACACGCTATCCGCAGCCCTACACATCTCATCTCGCTCCGACGTTACAAGGGACGTTCTAATCAACACTCAAAGCGGCGTATGTCTGCAGTCTGGAAGTCATCTGAATTCTTGACCAGCGACTTCGTGATCACCATACAGGCCGAGGGATTAGATAAGCCCAGATGCTTTGCGGAGGTGTTGGATGCAAGGAGAGAGGGAGACGAAGAAGGTTCTACTATTGCAATGCAGCTGACCCTTGTTCCCAAGTTCCAGGCCCCAAAGATTCCTTCACAGGAATACATTTTTGTCATCGATCGATCTGGCAGCATGAGCAATGCACCGATTGAAACGGCCAAGCGAACCTTGACTATGCTACTCCGTTTGCTGCCTACCGAGCAGACTACGTTCAATATATTCAGCTTTGGCAGCAAAGTTACAAGCCTATGGCCGAGCAGCTGTGGTCTCGATCGACGAACGTTGATTGAAGCGGTATGCTTTCCTTTGCTTAAATACTGTTATCTGACATTACGGTCGCAGACAACGCACGTTCAAGGCATGAGTGCTGATTATGGCGGGACAGAGACTCCCATGGCCCTTCAGTCAGCATTCCGCTCTCGTGGACTTGATCGTCCAGCAGCCGTATTTCTCCTTACCGATGGCCAAGTACATGTACGTAGCAAAACTTTCTAAGCTGCCTTGACCTGAAAACAATTTCGTGCTAGAATGACCCCTACGTGATCATTTCCAACGCTGTTCGAAGTTCACCGCCTCATGCACCTCTGCGGCTCTTCGTTCTCGGGATCGGAACTGGGGTATCCTCCGACGTATGCTCCAGGCTCGCGCGGCAGGGTAATGGAGAATATCTGTTTGCACTTTCCGCCGAAGACATTCTCGGAAAATGTGCTCGACTATTGAATGCAGGGCGCTCGAAAAATATAGAACGCATCGATGTTGATTGGGGACATACTGCCTCTGCTGCTCGTGCTACATCTTCTCCACCAATAACGCTGAATCTTCCCGCTGGTCTCTCGGCGCTCGCACCTCCACCCCCTGTACAACAAGCGCCTCATATACTGACGAAGATCTTTTCCGGTATCCGTTTCACGGTCTTTGCAATCACATCTTATAGGACCGTCCCGACCGCTGTCAGGTTAATTACCACACTGGAAGGAGGTGAACCACAAGAATTGATTGTGGATGTAACGAGGGTGAAACCCTTCCGTGACACCAACGAGCATTCTATTGTTCCCATCGTGCACACGCTGGCTGCGCGAAAGCTCATCATGGAATTGGATGACGGAGTTGGACCCCTGCCCACTCCAGCTCCAGGTGACGCTCTGCTGGTCTCTGAGGACGACCTGCGGAGAGCTGGCATAGTCAGACTAGGTTTGACGTATCAGCTTGTCAGCAAGCATACGTCCTTTGTTGCCATCCAGAAAGGGGATGAACGGATAAGGAATAGAGTGCGGGGGGGTGGTAGTATGGCGTGGGCGAAGTCGCGACTTCGGCAGTCTAAGGTGGACACCCAAGAAGATAGTCCAGCCGTGGCCCCGCCAACTCTCCTCGATGATTTCGTCAATGGTGTATCGTCCCTTATCACATCTGTCCTGGGGCTTTTCAGCGGTTCATCGACACTGACGTCGACAGCCGCAACTTTTAACCCTCGTCACCGGTCGAGGTTCCCTGGTACATTGGATGGGTCTGACTCTGGTACAAGCGAGAGCAGCAGAGGTCGCAGGGACAGACGCATTCCTAGTCCACGACGGGGACGTAGCACTTCATCTCACACCAGCACCGACAGCTTTTCCACTCTGAGCTCCCTCGAGGGTTCCTCTTGCAGTTCCTGTTGGGCATCCTCTCGCCCTCCAAGCCCCCTCCCTCGATTCCGCGACCCAATCGAACGTACTCCCTCGCCCGATTTCCTTTGGGTCACGAGTGCTCCAGGTGGGGATCGTCCCGCTATGGTACCGAGCGTCCCGAACAATCGGGTCCCTATATCGCAAGAGGCATATGACCTGTTCCGACAAATGGACGTGGATGGTTCGATTACGGTCTCTCCTCTTCTGACGCGACTGGTCGGGGACGCGGTACTGGACAGGGCAGACGAACTTGGGATCGACAAGAAGGTGTGGGCGACGGTCGTGGTCGTGGCATATATGCAGATACACCTACAAGGCGAGCCGGATCTGTTGGATTTGGTGTCGGAGAAGGCAAGGGAGTTTGTGGAGGCGACAGGGGCGACGAGCTTTGACCGAATGGTTCGAGAAGCGGCTGCGCTGTTGAGTCCGTGAATGACTCTGGGGCTGGGTGAGTTGCGTCCTTGTCCCTCTAACTAGCCACTAAACTCTTGTCTTCGACTACAGGTGGCGGAGATTCGATTTGCTATAATGCTTGAATGATAAGATACCCCGTTGCTATGTGCATCGTCCCGCGATTGTCACTCCCCTGACACGTATCATATTGTCACAACGGATTGTGAAGGACTCACCCAATGCAGCACGAC
>JBBPJP010000968.1:0-12181 GCA_038088775.1 Boletus barrowsii | reverse complement strand
CGTGGAATGCGGATGGGTATCGAGTCGGACTGCGGTGTCGACCTAGAGAGGTGTGTAATTCAGTCGGGATGGCGAGGGTATCACTAGCAATACCTCGACGTACACCATCATGGGCTAAGAGCGGTTGTTGATCTACGTCAGCCGGAACGATTATAAAGGTGGGGTAATTATGTAATCATGTTCGTCCCTCCCATTGTTCTTCACTTTTGGATGATGAATCGATGACCAGCTGGGCCGCCGTCTGTGATTCAACTGACCATGTCAGGTCCTGACCGGGACGTCGGCTTCCACCATGACGCGTTTCAGGCTGACAGTGATTATACCTATTGTTCTCCAAAATAGAATGTGATGTGGACACCCATATAACCGCGAGGTCTGAAGACGGCGACCCCATTACTGCCGGTCTACATGCCCAACCTCAATCCTGATCCTCCTCATGTCGACTTTGCGTTGCCAGGCTGGGTGACTACTCCTGTCTCTCGTCACACTTGCCTCTTATCGCTCGCCTCTGCATACAGCAGAAAATGGAACCCTCGTAACCTCGAGTACCCATGGTACGAACCGTGGGCCCACATTTTACAGGCTCTAGTGGCGGATCTACCCCCACTTGCAGTGGCTCCACAATTGTATTTGTGGTACTACCGACATCCTAATCCCCAAGACCATCGTATTCAGCCTCCTACACAAGATGAAGATGACTGGTTCGAAGAAGGCAACACTACGCTAGACTCCATCGAGAGCATCCATGTTGGGAGTCGTCGCAACAAATACCAGCTTGTTGATTTTGCGATTACCCGCAAAGTATCAAGAACTCGACCACTAGCAGCCCCTGCCGTACCACTAACACATGCATCCGACGATCAGTTCTATTTGTCCCGAAAAGTGGAATATATGGGTATTCCCTTTCTGTGTGAGCTGAAGCGGGGAGGCATGTACTTTTTTTTTCGTCCAACCCGATCCTGACAACATCTTATCTTCATATTCCCCGTTCGCGTTACAGGGCCCCGTACATCCAACTTTCCCACCAGTCTAGAGCATGCCCACCGCCAGCTCCGCATGGCATCCGAGCAGCTTGTCCGCCAAGCTCATCATCTCTTCGAAATGTATCCACATCAGGAAGAAGTCTTGTCAATTGCAGTTGCTGGCTTCTGGTGGTCGCACCGTATACTTCCCCGAAATGAATCCAAGGTTGCAACTGCAGAGGAAATAGAATCAGAAGAGCATGCCGAAGCTAGCACTGATCCCGACACGTTTGAAGAAAACGAAATACCTGCTGACATGCAAGATGGGGTGGTAGACATGAATGTTGGGCCCGACCTTGCACGGGACGAACACGATTTGTCCGGCTTGCCTTCTATCTTTTGTGGATTGGAGAACGTTACCTTCCAAGACCAGATCTCTGAAAAATCGCGGCTTCATCTTCTCATGACCCCAGCCAACTGTCGGCTTTCCACCGCCACCTGGTCTCAACCCCTTCTCTTTGGCACACCCCCGTCGAACCAAGTGCTGTATCTGATCCGGCAGCATTTGGAGGGTATTGTCAATCACGGTTACGGTGGTACTAAGGGCTAACGGGTCTATTGTGTTGACGACGCATGTATCACACAATTTCCGCGATCTTCCATCTTCGATGCTTTGCTATCTCATTTCTCCCATGATTGATTGATATTCTATTTGTGTTGTACTTCTGTTTGTCAGTTTATTGGCGCTCCATTTCCATTTCGTAGTCTCTGAAGATCCGACTCCCCATAACATGCTGTAAGCTTGCCTTCATACATGGTCTATTCTTTTTCCCTCTCTTTCTACTGCTTGTCTCGTATTACCCGGGGCATGTACCACCAGACGTAACAGAGACAGAATCGAAAGTTTAGTTCGTTGTCTATAACGCTGGGGTCAGCGGTACTTGTGACATTTCGAGACTAGACGTACATGATCAAAGATCCATCCACCGGGGTTCATCGGTGGTACCCAAAAAATTCTTCAACTTCTCTACTTTGGCACGGATGAGCGCAAGTGTCATCGACCCTCTCTGGCGCGAAAAATTGCTCGCGACATAAATCTGGGCTATCTCGTCGGGTTGTCCATACGAGAGGTACCATACCGACGCGAACTCCCCGTCTTTCTTGAGTTCGCCACGGATGAGCTCGACGCTGTCCATGATGAGGTTAAACTCGTCCTTCACGCCTTGAGGGTCGGCATTGTGTTTCCGTCCAAAGTCTATGATCCAGTCCGACCGGAGGATGTAACCAAACAATTGTGCCCGTTCCCTACTGGGCCTTGGAATGCGGATTGGCGTTTGAGAGTCGGATGGCTCGGACGTCGACCTTGGAAAATCAAGTCCACTAGGTCAGTGTTGGAAGAGTTATGTAAACCTCGACCGACGTACGCCATTGATTAGGTTGTTACCCTCGAGTCAAACACGTATAGCGAGTATTTTTGGTCTTGTTAGTACAAGTTTGGAGTGATCATGGCATGAGAGATAAGATGATCAGTCGCCGCTTGTCCGATCGCTTCACAACATGTCTCCCCTCTCTCATCCCTCTATTCTAGGTACGAGGCCGTCACGAACCCAAAACAAAAAGGCTCATGTCCTGCAGATGGTTGGTTCCGAGAAGTCTCTTCCCAATGGCCCGGCCAAGCCATGACCCTCAAAGTCAACAAAATCCTTCACGTCGAAAAATCGCTCTACCAAGACGTCCTCGTCTTCGAGTCCGAGACGTACGGGAACGTCTTGGTTCTCGATGGTGTCATACAGTGCACTGAACGCGATGAGTTCTCGTGCGTAATGGCCTAGACGGGTGGTGGGATGCTCATGCGTGACGCGATAGGTATCAAGAGATGATCGCACATCTCCCTCTTGCAAGCCACCCGAACCCAAAAAAAGTGCTTGTCATCGGAGGCGGCGATGGTGGCGCCGTCCGGGAGGTGTTGAAGCACGACACGGTCGAGCACGTCGTTCTATGCGACATTGACGAAGTGCGCCATCCCTCTCACTTGTCATCGCCGATCTTGATCTCCAACATAGGCTGTCGTCCGAGTATCCAAGATATACCTTCCGCACATGTCTTCACTTTTAGAATCCCCTCGCGTCAAAATCTTCATCGGGGACGGTTTCAAGTTCCTTGCGGAGAACGAATCGACGTACGATGTCATCATCACCGACTCTTCCGATCCCGTTGGTCCCGCGGAGTCTCTCTTTCAAAAGCCATACTTCAAGCTACTGCACGATGCGTTGGCTCCAGGTGGTCACATATCTACCCAGGCAGAATGTCTCTGGCTTCACTTGCCTCTCATTTCTCAGCTACGAAACATGACGCGCGAGATCTTCCCAGTTTCACAATACGCGTTCACTACCATCCCGACATACCCCTCTGGGCAGATTGGATTCATCGTATGCTCAAAAGATGGAGAAAGAGTACTCAGTGAACCAGTTCGAAAGGTCAAGGATACGCTCTATTACAATGAAGATATCCACCGTTCTGCCTTTATCCTCCCCGAGTTCGCGCGTGTGATTCTTGATGAAGGAAAAGACGTTCGACCCCTCTTTGGAAAGAGCGCTCTCGCTGCTAAAGCCAACGAAGAGGGCCACAAGGAGCACAAGATCCTTCTTCTTGGATCGGGTTTCGTCGCACGTCCATGTGCCGAGTATGTCGTCCGCAACCCATCCAACGAGCTGGTTATCGGTTAGTATCCGCCCCCAATCGCGTGATCAGAGGCTGATACTTGCCACTAGCATGTCGGACGTTCAGCAGTGCCAAGGCCTTGGTTGAGGGTCTCCCGAATGCAACTGCCATCACCCTCGATGTTAATTCGACGGTCGATCTCGAGGCACAAGTGGCTGCCCACGATCTCGTCATTTCCCTGATCCCTTATGCCCACCATGCTGCAGTCATCAAGGCCGCCATCAAGGGAAAGACACATGTTGTTACGACGAGTTATGTCTCCCCTGCAATGAGAGAGCTTGATGAGGAAACCAAGGCAGCGGGGATCGTGGTCATGAATGAGATTGGTCTTGATCCAGGTATCGATCACCTTTACGCTGTCAAGACCATCTCAGAGGTGCACGAAAAGGGTGGAAAGGTGGGGATCGATATTGTTGATGACGAGCGATGCTGATGAACATCGATATGGATAGATCAAGCAGTTCCTGTCGTACTGCGGTGGGCTGCCTGCACCGGAATGCTCGGGAAATCCCTTGGGGTACAAGTTCTCTTGGTCGTCCAGAGGTGTCCTGCTGGCTTTGCTGAACTCGGCTGCCTACCTATCGGAAGGCAAACAGCTCGACATCGTCGGAAGCGATCTCATGCAATACGCCAAGCCGTACTTTATCTCTCCTGCGTTTGCTTTCGTGGCCTATCCCAACCGCAACTCGGTTCCTTTCCGCGAGTTCTACAACATTCCAGAGGCGGACACGATCGTTCGTGGCACCTTGCGCTACCAGGGATTCCCAGAATTCATCAAAGCGTTGGTTGACTTGGGCTTCCTCGACGCCACCGAGAAGGAATGGCTCGTGACGGATCTCACGTGGGCAGAGGTCACTCAAAAAGCCATCGGTGCTAATGACGCGTCTGAGGGGTGAGTATAGTAACACACATCTCGTGATTCGTTTCTGACCATGTACTCAGCTCCCTCGTATCCCACATCAAGTCTGTGCGCAAGTTCCCAAACGAGAGCGAGAGCACGCGCATTATATCCGGCTTGCGATGGATCGGGTTGTTCTCGACCGCCAAGGTGGTTCCGAGGGGAAAGAACTTGCTAGATACCCTCTGTGCACAACTGGAAGGATTGATGAAGTACGAGCAAGGCGAGCGTGATCTCGTCATGCTTCAGCACAAGTTTGTCGTGGAATGGGCTGACGGGACGGAGGTAAGCATCGACGTCGGATGGAAAGGAAAAAGGAAACGTGCTGACAGCGTGCGCCAAAGCAAACTCTGACGTCGACCCTGGAGCAATATGGGAGCCCGTCTGGTCACTCGGCGATGGCGCTGACTGTGGGTCTCCCATGCGGCATTGCTACCCAACTCGTTCTGGATGGGGTGATCAATACCCCTGGCGTTCTCGCACCGTACACCAAAGAGATCTGCGAGCCCATTCGAGCTGTGTTGGAGCGCGAAGGATTGGGTTTGGTCGAGAGAATTTTGTAGTGTAATAAGCGCTATACGTACGGCCTTGGCTCGACCAATAACAGAGGTCTTGGGGATAGAAGAATACAAGAAGACGCGGCCCTGGCCATGGAATGTGGATGGGTATGTGAGAGCGATGGTTGAGCTCGTCTCCGGGCCCGTCGCGGTTCAAATCACCAATCCGACGTCGCCGCTGCAGAAGCACCTGCTCAAGTTCCTCTCTCGAACGACACTCTGGACGGGGGAGACGAGTCGGATCCATTCTCAGTCAATGAAGCCCTTTGCTAGTCCGAGGCCCTGTCCTCGGTCTGGACGGCGTGGTCGATACCCAAGGCGTTCTGGCATCGTGTACCAAAGTTTTGCGAGTCCATTCGAGCGAGCGAGAAGGGTTGGGTCAAGTGAATTTTCGTAGTGTACTAGTACAAAATGAGCTCAACCAATGACCACGCGCCTATGGAGATATCCAACTAACCCTCCGCAATGTCGATGATTTCACCATGGCGATCACCAGACGATCAGCACCCCACAGAGACCTCTGACCTCCAACTCGCAACAGAGTCGATCCTTCTCAAACATCTCCCACCCGATCCAGATTCCCTGCCACCCCTTCAGCGACAACAACACCTCCAGTATCTTGTCCGAAACCTCGTCCAAGGCTTTCCATCGCGCTACATCAGTCAGGATGCGAGCCAAGCTTGGCTCTTGTACTGGACGCTCCAGAGCTTTGGCGTGTTGGGCGTCGTCTTGGACCCTGATAACAAGCAGCGGTGCAGTCTTTTTGCATCACACTCTGACACGAGTTGACCATCTTCATCTTCAGCGCGATCGACAAGATTTTGGCATGGCAGCATCCAGAGGGCGGGTTTGGCGGTGGGCCGGGACAGGCTGCGCATCTCCTCACGACGTACGCGTCCGTTTGTGCGCTCACGATCGTCGGTCGACCAGGTGCGGGCGGAGGCTGGGACCAGATCGACAGGTGCGTTTCGCGTCGTCTGCGTTCGTGTTCACATCTCACGCGCACCACGATATAGGGAAAAGCTGTACGCCTTTTTCATGTCTTTGAAGCAACCCGATGGCTCGTTTCTGGTCGCGCACCATGCCGAAGTGGACGTCCGGTGAGTCACCGTCTCGTTTGCGCTCCTCCCAGACTCATCTGACATGCTCATTTGATCGTAGGGGCATGTACTGTCTTCTCGTCGTCGCGTACCTCTTGGATCTTCTCACTCCCGAGCTCCTCCAAGGCACGCCCGGGTTCATCGCATCGTGCCAGACCTACGAAGGCGGGTTTTCGTCGGCGTCGCAACCGTATTACACCGCGGTCGCGGAGGGGCGTGGGACGCTCCTCGAGGACATCCGGCCGTCGCTCGGTGAAGCGCACGGGGGATACACCTTTTGTGCGCTCGCGTCGTGGGTGATGATACAGCCCTATCTCGAGATGTCTCCATCTCGCTCGACCACCATCACCACCACCACACCGACGACGACGACGAGTAACCCATCGATCGACTACAAGAGGTTGTTGAGATGGCTCGTACAGATGCAAGGTTCCGAGACCGAATTGGGAGGGTTCAAGGGACGAACGAATAAACTCGTCGATGGGTGTTATTCGTGGTGGGTCGGGGGGTGTTTTGCGTTGCTGGCGTCGCTCGGGGTTGGTGGTCATGCGCACGATGCTGGCAACCAGGATCACACCGCGGACGGGAGCGGGGAGTGGGACGATGATACAGATGGTGCGTACATGCGATGGTGGTTTGACGTGGTCACCTATTTACGCGCGCAGAGTCGGTGTGGGACAAGACGGCGTTGCAAAAGTATATCTTGTGTGCGGCGCAGCACCCCGCTGCGGGTCTGCGAGATAAGCCACCCAAGTACGTCGCGATATCCCTGTCGCTCTCCCTATCCTGTACGACCAGGTGCACGCGTCACTGACGCAACACGAACAGGGCCGCAGATGCGTATCACACACTGTATTGTCTTGCGGGGCTCTCGGCGGCTCAGCATACCGTCCGCCCACTCCCTGCACGGCGCGCCGAGATCGATCAGGCGTGGTGCGAGACATTGGGTGAGGTCCCTTTTCCGCCCTCGTGTGTCGATCAGGATACTCAACGAGGACGATGGCCAGGGTCGTCGCATGAGCAGCTGCGCCGCGCTGCGTTCGCAGACGCACTGGCGTGGTCCGAAGAAGAGGGATTGTCGCACGTCCTTGGCGGGGCGGTGAACCGCGTAGTACGTCTTTTCCTGTTGGTACCATACGTGACGTTGAACGCCTCCTCTAGAACGCCACGCACCCCGTGTTCAACTTGACCACTACGCACACCCAAGGCATCATGTCGTATTTCTACAAACAAACTATTCCGAGACGTACTTAGTTTGACCAGGACGGCGATAACGATACAAGAATAAATGTCAAGCTAGAGATGTAGCATGTACGATGTGACCCAAACGTTCTGTACCCCAACATGATTGTACGAACGTGCATCATATGATATCAATATACATACACAGCGACCGACCACATCACACGATGATGCACGAATCCCTCGTCTTGGTATCCGCCTTGTCCATCAACAACCGATTCCGCACGCGCAAGTCCTGCACTTCCTCTTGCAACGCACGCGACCGCTCCTCTTCATCTCTTCGCAGCCGTATCAACGACGGCAACAGCTTCTCGACAACATGCCACACTGAACACCGTTTTTGCAGCGGATACCGCAGCTCGGGGGGTAAGAACCGGTCGTCCTCGGTCCCAAACTCGGTCCAGGTGATGCCCATGTCGAGTCGACACCGAACGGGGCAAATCCGACTCAAAAACATGGCGACCGCAGTTGTGTCCCGGACCTGCGACGTCCCGAGCGACAGCGTGCGCAGCGCACGAAAAGGCTCGAGTGGGGTGTGCGATGAGGGGATCTCGGCTGCGGTGGCGTTGATGTAGAGCCCGAGCACGCGGAGACGTGGGCAGTGTCCTGCAAAGGGTAGGAGTGCGCAGAGGTCGAGGTTGAACGCGTCTTCGTGGATAAAGAGAGGTTCGGCGTTGAGCATGAGGTTTTCGAGGTGGGGCCATTTGCTGGCTAGGTCTTCGAGGTCATCGAGCGTGATCTTGAGTGGGTATTTGTGTACGAGTTCAAAGGAGGATAGATTTGGAAAGCTGAGGATGGGTTTGATGGTGGCATAGGAAAGCTGTTGGTCCGCAGGGAGAGCAAGTGGAAGGACTTTGTGGTAAAGCTGAACGTTGAGCTTTGATAAGAGTTGACATTGTTGGGACAGCGTGGTCAGGAAGGTGTGTACTTCGTTTGGCGTGTGGTCCGTGTACGAATTGATATACAACGACGTGAGGTGAATGGGCGCGAAACTCGAGCGGAAGAAGCGGTCGACATCGTCAATTCTGGCAGACAAGTTGAGTTCACGTAGGCACGGAAATGCACCTTCCTTGAGGAGGGGGGCAAAGGATGCTACATTGGCTGGGCTACCGTAACCGAGTTTGAGGTCTTGGTTGAAATCCACGACAGTGATGTTCTTGGCTTGGGAGAGCTGTTCGATGACTGAGGAGGTATGGTGGAATTCTGGTAGGACGATCTTCTTGAGCTCTGGCAAGTTTCGTAAAAGAACGCGGAGCTCAGCGTCGATGGGTGTACCAGGGAAATTGACGAAAAGGGTGAGCGAGTGGAGGTGAGGTGCACGCGCACACAGATCGGTATAAAAGTCCGGCCGTGGATCCAGCTGTGATGGTGCGGTTACGGAGAGGTGCCTGAGACGTCGATGGAGGAACAGTTTGCACCGTTCCATGTAAACAGTACTGGCATATAGCCATTCCAATGTATGCATGTTGGGCAAGATCTCCAAGGACGTTCGCGTTCTGGCAACGTCGTCCAACAAGGGGTAGATTTCGAGATCATACTTGGTTGATCGGAATCTCAAGGTCCGAACGCGAGAGGCATACTTTTCGAATCTGACCCAGTCATTTGCTTCTGGGAGTGTCTCAAAGCACTGTCGAGCACAGATGAGTCGCGAATAAGAAAAGCCAGACGGAGATGCCTCACGTATTCGAACGTGTCGTGTTGATGGGATATCGGTTTTAGCAGACGGAAGAGGTGGAGGAGGTCGTCGACCTCTTTCCACACGACGTCGAGGGCCACTTCGGACCATCGTTTGCAGACGCAGGCGTTGGCGACGTTGGTTCCTCTATCCAAGAAATTGAAGATGATATCGAGAAGTTCTGGTATGAACAGAACGCGGTGAGCTGGTAGTACAGGCGAGTCGGACATGCGTGAGGTTGCCAGCTGAGTTGTCTGTTTCTCACCCTTCTTCCACAATGCCGCAATTACCGTGAGTGACTCAGGCTAACGAACTCAGGTCCAAATGGCCAACTTGCAGGTCTTTCACGCGTATGAGACGGTCCATGGCAACACATCCGCCAACATTCATGCACATGGCTGCGCTGGGAGTTTGCGTCCCGGATAACAATGATGCGCCACCACCCCAGTACGTACGTTTCATTCCTTGAACGTGCCCACTGGGAGTCTTATCACCTTGCGATAACTATTAATAACACCTGGCAGCAACATGACAAGCATCATTGATCTGAAATTTTGATCCCCGTCTCAATTGATGTTCGCTCCCCACAGACATTGACGCCGACATGTTCACCCGCTATCACCACAACGTGAAGTCTTTCAAGGTATTTCAAGATGCAGCGAGTTAGTGGAGGGGTTTGATAAATTGTCGTGTGATTGCCTGATTGCCTCTTAACCGGTTGCGTAGGTTTGCTTCCGCGGCTTCAGTTCTCACCACTCTCCCACACGGTTAATCAATATTCGCTCCTAAGGCACTCGTTCGTGGGGGCTTGGAGCCCAGTCCGAGGTCTGTTCGCATGCTCTCATTTGCTACAAGGCATAGCCTCGGATAGAAACCACAAGGTCCAGATACACCCAGGCACGATCAGAAATTTGTAATCCCTTAAAAGCGACCGATCTCCACCCTTCCCTCCTTCTCTCGCTTTTCCTAGCGACTTGCCATGTCGTACCCTTCAGCGGCCATCGAAGCTCACGACCCTCGTGTGCACATTCAGGAGAATAATGACATGGTCGCTCCAGAACATTTTCTTCTCGACGATGGATTAGCACCCAACTTTGAGACATATCTCTTCTACGC
Organism: Boletus barrowsii; assembly: GCA_038088775.1. Lineage (NCBI taxonomy): Eukaryota > Fungi > Basidiomycota > Agaricomycetes > Boletales > Boletaceae > Boletus > Boletus barrowsii. The sequence goes on along the minus strand of JBBPJP010000968.1, from coordinate 1,910 downwards.
TCTGGAACAGCGAGACAAGGAAGCTGCTGAAGCTCGAAAGGAAGGTCATCGCCCTCCGACTGGCTGGCTGAGCGAGTTGTTCGGTCTCAACCGACTCGCCGACACCGCCTCCGTTGTTTCTGACGAGAAAAAGGCCGGATCGGACGAGGCTGCCACCCTTGCTGTCTCTCCTTCCGAGTATCGCGCCGCTTCAGGCGCACTAAGGACAGCTACCTGGGGTGCAATCTTCTATCTCATCACCACCGGTATGTTCGCGTCATTCAATCAATTTGTCATGATCTTATCAGCGAGATAGATATTCTTGGTCCCTACTCTGCGCCTTTCGCGTTTGCCCAAGTGGGATATGGCCCCGGTGTTGCATGTTTCGTGGTTTTCGGTGTTATGGCGGCCTATAGTGGCGTTCTCCTCTGGCACTTGTACCTCAAACTGGATTCCGACCGGTTCCCCCTCAAATCATTTGGTGACCTGGGTTATCGTATCTTTGGGAATTGGTTCCGAATCGGTACGTCTCACACATCCTCGAACGATCATGTTACATTAACGATCTTGCAGTGTGCCATGTTTTACAGAGTTTGCAACTCATCTTCAACGTCGGTCTCATCATTCTCGGCAACGGCATGGGTCTTTCGCAGGTAGCGAAATTCAGGGTAAGTCTGCATTTGCACACCCCAGTCTACAATATTCTTACGAGAACAGCTTTGCTTTAGTGTTTGTAATATCGTCTGGATGATTGCTGGTCAGTCACGTCCCCAACCTTCGAACACGAACTCACTCACTCGTTCGTAGGCATGATGCTGGGTCAGATCAGAACACTACAAAAGTTTGGTCGGGTTGCAAACTTTTCCATTTGGCTCAATATTATTACATTGGTCATCACGATGGGTGCTGTTGCACACACCGCTCCCAACTTTTCAGCAGCTCAGGCTGCTTTTGGCGTTGCACCAGGGCCTGTACAAACCGTCGCAATCAACCAGCAACCCTTCCAGCCTCAACTGAACGGTATCATGCAGATCGTATTCTCTTATGGTGGCGCGTAAGTCCGCGGTTGCAAAGTCGAGAGTGGGCCTCATAAGAATATCCTAGGATGATCTTCATTGAATTTATGGCTGAGATGCGCCGCCCGATGGACTTTTGGAAAGCGATGGCTTGCGCTCAAGTGTTCATCACCGTCGTGTACATGTTCTTCGGGTTATTCGTCTACTCGTACCAAGGTCAATTCGTCATCAACGTGAGTCCGTTTCCTGCGCAAGCTGCCTAAACAAGTAGCTGACCTGCGATTGCGATCAGCCTGCAAACCAGGGGATATCCCTTTATAGTCTTCAGACGGCCACCAATGTTATCTCTCTTGTCGCAGGCCTTATTGCCGCTGCGTTATACGGGAACATTGGTGTCAAAGTGATCTACCAGAACGTGTTGATGGAGATATTCCATGCACCGCCTTTGACAGTCAAATCTGGAAAGTACCTCTTTGCCGTATCGGTAATCATTTACTGGGCTCTCGCATTTGTTATCGGTTCCGCTGTTCCCCAGTTCAGCAATCTCTCCGCTCTTGTCGCCGCCGTCTGCATCTTCCGTACGATTTTTCTTGCTGTGTCTGAACCGTGCTGACGCATACTGTGTAGAATTCTCATATACCTTCCCACCTTTTATGATTCTCGGCTATCTCGTGCAAGTCGATGCGATGTCAGAGGATCGTCCATACGACGTCAGGAATCCCCGCACATCCAGGATTGACAGCTGGAGAAACGTTTCCCGATGGATACGAGGCTGTACGTACAACCCTGATCCGCCCCTTTTTTTTTGTTAAACACCATTGATTGACCTGCCTCTTTCTGACAGACAAGAAGCATTTCATATTCAACACGTGGAACTTGATCATCTTCCTCGCGTGTCTGGCGACTGCGGCGCTG
>JBBPJP010000967.1:0-12231 GCA_038088775.1 Boletus barrowsii | reverse complement strand
AGTTCATTCGCTGCTGGCTCTCTCGAAGTCAGTTTTTCATCTCCCATTTTACACCTTACTCATCACCAACGATCCAATTCCAACAGATGTATGTATCTTAATTGCCATTCAAACCTTGAATTTATAATGCTCGAATAGATGTAAGCACGTCAATTGACTTGCATCCACAATCCTCAAACCGAGTTGCGGATATTTCAAAGGTACTGCATTATTTCTGACATCTGGTTGGGGACTCGTAGTGTTCCTTTCTGCCACCGATTGTGAGTTACCTTGCCATCTAACTATGTCTCCTCCTATGTTGATTTGAGCTATAGTGGTGATGGTTTTGCGTGTTTACGCCATGTGGAATCGATCGAGGACGATTCTTAATATCCTCCTTTTCCTTTACGTTCTGCAAACCATCGCTGCCGTGGTTTTGGACGGTATCTACAACAACCCCAATACCCACGTCTTGAGTATGTAGGATATTGCATACATAGATATGACATATAACCACCACTTTTTTTTTCTCAGTGACACTCGCCCAAGTCGTCGACGTTTCGTTTTGCACTACTTCGTACATTGAGACTCCAGCGACAGTTCGAGTGTATCGTGCTGCCCCGCGATTGGTTCTTGCTGTTGTGCTCGTCCTTCTCGCTGTCTCGCAAACTCTGAAACAGTCGTTTGAGATGTACAAAGTGACGAAACAATGGCAGCCAAACCGGTATATGCAAAAGCTAGTGGGAGATGGAATTCTCTATTTCGTCGTGTACGTTCTCATCTCTTTCCTACCCATCGACCTTTGCTCGTGCTTAAACACTCGCAGAAACGTGGTTTGCCAAATTTATTTCCATGTCATCCCAATCGAAGCTGCACCAGAAAAGGTTGCGGTCGTCCTGGCCACAGTTTTTCATTTAGCATTCTATACCATCATCCCGCGATTCATCATCGGCATACGTGAATTATATGACCGTGACACCCATGGTGGCTTTCACATTGATACCGGGTTCGGCGTGGTGTCGCAGTGGAATGCCGATCCAGACACCACCGCCGTGTCAGGTGGCACCAGTTACTCAAGCGATGTCGAGGTGGGTAGAATGCATGGGCCAGAATTGAACCAAGACTCGCCCATTGGGAGTACTGGAGAACGATCAGAAAGCTGACAGATAAATGTGATAGGTGCTCGTTGACGGTAGCTCTGCTAGCAAACAATACATATAATTTATTCTACTCTAGGCTAGATGTATGCACTATACGAGCGTATTTCTTAAGAGGTGGTGGCATCATCTCGGAGGTCCGCGTTCTTCCTTAACCACGTTTTTGTGTACGGATAACTCCCCGTGTTCGTTTGTGGCCTATCGTGTCAGTCTTTATCCATCTTGGGTGTTAAGCCCATCTTTGTGTTGCAGAATACTGACAAACATGAGTGAGGGGAGAGATGAGACGGAACACTTCAAGGCATTGCTCGAGACGCGAAGTGGGTATGTTCGTTGTTGGATTTGGCATGTTAGGAGAGCAGGCGTTGCTGTGAACGGGTCGTCAAAGGGTCCAACAAGGGAAGTGATAAAAAATCCCAGCGGCCCTAAGTCGAGGACGAGCAATGTTGAGTTCCACTGGAGATACTAATGAGGCGATCGAGCATACACGTAGATTTAACTCGTACCATCATCTTCAAAGTACTCGCTGCCTGGATGTCATACTTGATCCGTGTAGGTAGGAACTTGAAGTAGGTGGCGGTGTAGATGGCATACTGATCTGAGTTTCTCTCGGTCCATCTATCGAGGTGCCTTGAAGATGAATGAAAAAGTCAGATCATGGGAATTGGATGACAAGTTCGCACAGGAGATTCACGCACCTGCAAGGTCAATGGACTTGAGCGGTGGTCGTTGAACCCTTCCATCTGCACGTCCTGTGCCGCATACATGATACCTTTGTTCTCTTCACGGTAACGAACATACTGAAGCGCCCATTGGGCCGATTCCATTCGCACTCATCCCTGTGACGCCCAAAACCACGGTCCCAGTATGGGTCGTCGAGTAGGACGACAGCGCCGTCGGCGGACGCTCGAGGTCACCCTCGACGCGGAGCGTGTACGTACGGTGCGAGTTCCTTCCACGAGTCGTCATCGACGAGCACGGGTGTTTGATCGACTGTGCCGTCCTCACAGTAAAAGAGGGAGATGGTGACGTGGATAGGATCCGAGAGGGAGTGGTTGATCAGTGTGATCACGATCTGATGGGGGCCTAGGGTGGGGGTTAAAAGGCGATTGGTTGTCGAGCGAAGGAGATGGACGATGGACGTACGCGGAGAGGGACGCAGGAGGTGCTCTGCTTTGGTGGTGGGTGATAAGTGTATTTAACAAAGACGTGCGAGGCGCGGAGGGCAGAGATGAGACGGAGGGCTTCAAGACATTGTCCAAGACCCGACGCGAGTTCGTTGTCGGACGTGGCGAGTTGGGAAAGTAGATGCTGTTGTGAGCTCGTCGTGGAAGGAAGCGAAAGAAATTTGCGGCGACGGTGCGACCCAAAATCGAGGACGAGCGTCTAAAATGATGCAGTACTACACGTATATAATCTTCTCAAAAGGCTGTTCACCGCCTGAACGATCCGAGGATGAGCAGGAATGATGAACTTCGTGTGGCGAAGCCTGGACATGCAACACCAATACACGGGCCGTGGCCATCGCGCATCGTTCCGAGTTCCAAGGGCCTGATATCAATACACTGTAACGGTGCGATGTTGATCACGCCAATTTCATTATCTACAGGCAGCTTGCACAGCAGATACGATCAAGATCATACCAAATGAACGTTGCGAACTTCATAACGCCAACGTCCATAGACTCCATACGGTCCATCTCACGGTGCTGTACTATGCCGGCGGCCTGATGCCCTTTGTCCTCTTCTCAGTAAGTAACGAAGATACGCGCACATGGGCTTGCAGCAGCGTGTTGATCATACAGGCACCGAGTGTGGTTCGGCCCGCTCGCCATCACATTCCAGTGTTTAATTGCACGCAATAGCCAAGACACCGAGTGCAGGATCTATGTATGGCTACTTCGACAGACGCTGTGCCACACGCTCTTTCTGGCGTGATGATGCCATATGCATATCTTGGTGGAATGGTTATTCATGGCACGGACAGCCTATCAGTGAGTGGAGGATAAATAGACTGCCCCATATTCTCTAGGTGGCCATACACAATCCACCCCACTCTCAAATCGTTGCCAGCTGCCATCATCGTTTGCCTGATACCTCATGTCCTCCGACACACAGACCACCTTGGAATTTCTCATTCTAAACAACTATACATCCCGTACGGTCACTTCTAATCCTGCTAATAATTCATCTGATACACTAGCACAGTCGCTTGCATCACTCTCGCTGTATATGATTATAGTGAGTTGCAAGCGATAATTCGTTATATATCACTGCTGCAACATCGAAACCATAGTCCTCACCTTCTCAAGAGAGGTATCACATTCCTTCTCCACGTATATTTCGCATCGGTGACTGACAAATTTCAAAGATAGAGTACATTTGGGTAAGGTGTTGTCTATTATCATCCAAATACAGCGTCGCAATGGTTTCACAGAGCAGGCCCTGGACCTGGGTTTCCACAATGTTTGTTCTCGTGTGTACAATCTTTTTGGGCGGTTTGGACCATTTGTTCCGGACTGACTGTTCCGTTACTAGGTCCGTTACACCGGTCTTTGCTGGATTATGTAGGTCTATTGGCCGAGCCGTAGCACATCCATCTTCTAATATGATTAATTCTCAGAACCAACTCGCTCTGTATGTTCAAGGACACTAAATAATGTTCATTATCTCAACCAGTACACTCACAGATGCCAGTTTCTTTGTTCCTGGCCCTCTCGAAGTCAGTTGCATTTCCCATTCTACACCTTACTTGCCACTAATAATCCAATTCCAACAGACGTACGTATCTTAATTGCTGCCACTCAAAACTTTGAATTTATGATGCTCAAATAGATGTAAGCATGTCAATTGATTTGTGTCCTCGATCTCAAACCGAGTGGTGGATATTTCCAAGGTACTGTAATGTTTCTGGTATTTACTTGGACATTCTTAGTGTTCCTTTCTGCCGCCGATTGTGAGTTACTTTGCCTTCTAATCACGTCTCCTCCTAGGTTGATGCGAGATACAGTGATGATGATTTTACGTGTTTATGCAATGTGGAATCGATCGAGGATGATTCTCTCTATCCTCCTGTTCCTTTTCGTGATGCAAACAATCAGTTCTGTTGTTCTGGATGTAATCTACGACATCCCCGATACATCCCCGGACCTCTCATGTATGTATCAATCGCATGATATAATGGCTGGCCTAATGTAACCTGCACCCTTTTCTCAGTGGAAGTCATCCAATTTCTCGACTTTTCATTTTGCAATTTTTCAATTAACACTCCATTGACGCTTGAAGTGTATCGTGCTGCACTGCGATTGGTTCTCGGTGCTGGGCTAGCTATTCTCGCTGTCTCACAAACTCTGAAACAGTCATTTGAGATGTACAAAGCGACGAAGCAATGGCAGCCCAACCGGTATATGCAAAAGCTAGTCGGAGATGGAATTCTCTATTTCCTCGTGTACGTTCTCATCCTCCCCTGCCCATCGAACCTTGGCTCGTGTTCCTGACACTCGCTCCCACACATACTAACGATGAAACTGTTTTCCCCACCTTTAGGAACATTCTTTACCAAATCATTTATATCCTCATCTTTATTGTAACTCCAACAAACAACATTGTGTTCTTACTGACCGGGTTTATTTATGTGGCCTTTTGCATCCTCATCCCACGATTCATCATCAGCATTCGGGAGCTGTATGACCATGACATCCATGGTCGGTGCCATATTGACACCGGGTTCGGCATGGTGTCTCAGTCGAATGCTGGTCCAGACACCACCATGTCTATGATGGTATTCGTGGATGTCAACCAGGGTCCCGAGGTGGAGGGTGCGACGGATAACTCGGGCGATCCGGGAATAAACAGTCACTCTTCATTGGAGCCAGAGCCAGGATGTAGTAGTAGGGTCTAAAGGTGAAAGATCGGAGAGCTGAAAGATGCAGGCGACTCGTATTTATTGGCTATGGCTCTGCGGGTGAATTACATATGCAATTCCTTTGAATGTACTACTTACTGAACAAACGACCTACTTTTTTGAGGAAAGTAGATGGTGGTATCATCTCGGAATCTTTGTCTGCACCTCACCCAATCACATCTTACTTGTGTTCATTTGTTTGCACTGCCAAGTTGCTGGTTGCATCGGTCCTCATTTATGTTGGACGCCCTGACTCACAAAGTGCAGCTTGTGATCAACGCCGCCATTGGATTGTTTGCCGAGTGTGGACCATTTCAAACAATGGTGAATGTCAGTCTCGGACATGGATTGATTGATGGTCAGTTGAGAAAAGATGGGCGATGAACGTACGGGAAGAGGGATGCAAGCGAGTCAGTCTCTGCCAAACACCTTGGCATCTGGCAGCACGGCAGAGGTGTATTTGACAAAGACCCGCGTTGTTTGGGTTCCTGACGGTAGAGTAACTATTCCACGAGTCTTCGTCCACGAGCACAGATGTTTGATCGATCGTGCGGTCTTCATGGTAAAGAGGGCGGTGTTGATGGGGTCAGAGAGGGAGAAAGAGTTTGATTGATGTGATCACGGTCTGATGGGGGTTAAAATGCGATTGGTTGTCGAGCGAGGGAGATGGACGATGGACGTACGTGGAGAGGGGGGAGTGGTCTCGGGCGTGGCGCGCGGCAGGGCTGAGATGAGACGAAGGGCTTCAAGACATTGCCCGAGACGCGTCGAGTTGGGAGAGCAGACGTTGCTGCTCACATCATCATGATCAAAGAAAATTGGAAATTTGCGGCAAGCTCACAGCAGGACGATCGAGCAGGCACGTGGACCTCTACCATCCAAACATCGATGTGGATAGCATAAAATTCCAGTTGATACATGTTGGAGACATATCACAACAATTTCACTATCTAAAGGACGCTCAATTGCACAGGAAGTGGTAAGATCAAGAATCAAAATGGACATCGCGAACGTAAGTATGATGATTTTTCTTGGCTCGCGGTCATAACTCAGGCTATCCTAGAAATCATCTGTGTGGATGTGAAACTCATTCATAATGTTAAGTCTCTTTGTTCTGTTTACAGTGATGACGATGCGCTCGCATAGCCTGGCATTGGCATGTTGATCATTCAAGGATCAGATGTGTCTCTGCTGGTGACTGGTTACTTTTGGCACAAGCGCAAGCCTCACACCCAGTTTGGATTCGAACAAGCACACGTTTTCTCTCGGCGACCAGAAATCAAGAGCGCTTCTTCCAAAGGTAGGATGATAGATAACCATATGACCTGAATCCAGTGTTGCACGAGTTCTTTCTGATGTAATGATGCCGCATCTTCATGGAATAGCTATTGACAGCAGAAGATAAATAGACTGCCCTATATCTTCCGGAAATTCATACACGACCCATCCCACTGTCAGTCATTGGTTGCCGTAAAAATCGACATTTGTTCCCCTGACACGTTATGTCCTCCGGCCTACAGTCCACCTTGGGACTTCTCATTCTAAATAACTATATATCCCGTATGGTCACTTGTAATTCTGCTGACAATTCATCTGATACACTAGCACAGTCGCTGGCATCACTGTCGTCATATATGATTATAGTGAGTCATTCGCTAGTGATAATTCATTGTCCATCACTGTTGCAACGTCGAAACCATAGTCATCACCTTCTCAAGAGAGGTATCCCATTCCTTCTCCACGTCTATTTCACATCGGTGACTGACAAATGTCAAAGATAGAGTACGTTTGGGTAAGGGGTTGCCTATTGTCATCCAATACAGCGTCCGAATGGCTTCACAGTGCAGGCCCTGGACCTGGGTTTCCACGATGTTCGTTATCGTGTGTACAATCTTTTTGTGCAGTTTGGACCATTTGTTCTGGACTGACTGTTCCATTAGGTCCGTTACATCGGTCTTTGCTGGATTGTGTGAGTCTATTGGCCGAGCTGTAGGATATCCATCTTCTAACATGGTTAATCCTCAGGACCAACTCGTTCTGTATGTTCAAGGGCACCAAATAAGGCTCATTATCTCAACCAGTACACTCACAGATGGCAGTTCACTCGTTGCTAGCCCTCTCAAAGTTGGTTGCATTTCCCATTTTACACGTTACTCACCACCAACGATCCAATTCCCATAGGCGTATGTATCTTTATTCCTATGCAAACCTGGAATTTATAATGATTGAATAGATGTAAGTATGCCAAATGATTTGTCTCCTCAATCTCAAACCGGGTTGTGGATATTTCAAAGGTATTGTAATGTACCAGGTAGCTGGTTGGGCATTCATAGTGTTCCTTTCTGCCACCGATTGTGAGTTACTTTGCCTTCTAATCATGTCCCTGGTTGATGTGAGACACAGTGATGATGATTTTATGTGTTTATGCAATGTGGAATCGATCGAGGATGATTCTCTCTATCCTCCTGCTCCTTTACATGATGCAAACCATCAGTTCTATTGTTCTGGATGCAATCTACAACAACCCTGATACATCCCTGGGCCTCTCATGTATGTATTAATTCCATTGTACAATGGCTGGCCTCATGTAACCTGCACCCTTTTCTCAGTGAGAGTCACCCAATTGGTCGACTTGTCGTTTTGCAATTTTTCATTTAACACTCCAGCGACACTCGAAGTGTATCGTGCTGCACTGTGATTGGTTCTCGGTGCTGGGCTAGCCATTCTCGCTGTCTCGCAAACTCTGAAACAGTCATTCGAGATGTACAAAGCGACGAAGCAATGGCAGCCAAACCAGTACATGCAAAAGCTAGTCGGAGATGGAATTCTCTATTTCTTCGTGTACGTTCTCATCTCCCCTATGTATCGAACCTTTGCTCATGTTGCTGGCACTTGCTCCCACAAATGCAAACGACGACAATGTTCGCCCCAACATATAGGAACGTTGTTTACCAAATTGATTATGTGCTCGGCTTCGTTGCAAATCCAACAAACAAATTTGCGTTCTTCCTGAGCAGGTTTATTTATGTGGCCTTTTACATCCTCATCCCACGATTTATCATCAGCATTCGGGAGCTGTATGACCATGACATCCATGGTCGGTGCCATATTGATACCAGATTCGGTGTGGTGTCTCGGTCGAATGCTGGTCCAGACACCACTGTGTCTAAGATGGTATTCACGGACGTCAACCAGGTTACTGAGGTGGAGGGTGCGACGAGTAACCTGGGCAATCCGGGAATGAACAAACACTCTCCATTGGAGCCAGGATGCAGTAGTAGGGTCTAAAGGTGAAAGATCGGAGAGCTGAAAGATGCGGGTGACTGAGAGCGGATCATTGCGAACAATTAATGACTGGCATCAGCTTCAAAGTTGATCAATCGACCATCAGTCGAGAGATGGATGACAGATGTATGCAGCGAAGGACGCGAGAGAGGTTCTCTCTACCAAAACATAGTGATGGGGAGGACACGGGTGAGGCGCAGAGGAGGGCAGAGGCCCGGGAGAGGCTGAACCTTCGGGGCACTGCCGCGAATTCGTTGCTGCCAGTGGATCTGGCAAGTTTCGACTGGCGTGGGAAGGGAAAAGTTGGATTAGCGTAGACAAACTGAAAATTGATCCAGGTTGGACAGGAATGTGGAGTGAGTAGCAAAGGGACGTGCGACTTCCCACTGGCACTTGCAAGACTTGCCGTAAATGGCGTATTGTTAACTTCCGAGTTGGCACTTTCATTGGTCGAACTGCAGTGGAATCAGTGGCACGGTGCGGTGGTGCAGTATTGATCATAGTGATTTCGTTATCTGAAGGCGTCTTTGCACAGGATGTTGATGCGACCAAAGTACCAAATGAACATCGCACCTCAACTTAACAATGCGAATGTCGATATGCTGTATACAGTACCTAATGACTTTGTTCTTTTCACAGTAACGATGATGCGCTCACATGCAGCAATTTGTCAATGTTGAGCCTTTAAGCCTCAAGCTCCAAGTGTGGTCCATCTCAGTCAAGACGCCTCTCCTCACGCTCACTGTTGGATCCGAGCAAGGGCGATTTATTCCTGTGACTAGGGATCGAGAGATCCTTCCAAATGTAAGGTAACAATCATAACCACCATCATCTAGATCAGGTGTTGCCCAAATCCTCGCTGCTGTAATGATGTCGTGGCGTGATGGAATGGCTTCCATGGCACGGGATACAGGACCACAAATAGCTTGCCCTGTATCTTGCGAGGGCCATACACAACCCCCACCTCAATCAATTGTTGGTTGCTACAGAACTCGTCATGTCTTCTGACATAGTGTCTTTCTTGCAGGCTGTCGCTCTGAACGACTCTCTATCACGTATGGTCACTCATAACACCGCTAATAGTTAATCTTATGCTCCAATGCAGTTGCCGCCATCACCGCCGTCGTATATGATTATAGTGAGTGAATTGTTTGCGAGCATTCCATGTTATTATTGAAACATCGAATCTGTACTAGCCCTCACCTTCTCAAGAGAGGTATGCCAACCTTTCTTTACCTCCCTTCCATGCCTAATAATGTACAAAGGTAGAATATGTTTGGGTATGGAGTTGTCGATTATCACTGCATACAACGTCTCGAATAATCTCATAGTGCCGACCTTGGACCTCAGTGTCTACAATGTTTGTTGTTGTACGTATAATTCTTCTAGTTTCGGTCAGTTTGCCCCGTATTTCCTGAGCTGACTTTTTTAATAGGTTCGATACATCGGTCTTTTTTGGAGTGTGTAGGTATACAGACCTAGTGCATTTTTCAGCATGGTTAACCCGAATCCAACCACAGAACTGCTGCACTCAGTATGTTCCAGTGCCCAAGTAAGGTAGCTCTGCTCAACCCAGTACATTCGCAGCTGGCAGTTCTTTTGTGCCTGGCCCCGTAGAAGTTGTTTTGTTCTCTCATTATACACCTCTCGCGTCACTAACAGACTGATTCCGATAGACGTATGTGTCTCAATTTTACGAACGTTGTGCTTTTAACTGTCGAATAGATGTAAGCACTTCCATTTACTTTGTCTACACTGTGAAAGGTAAAGTCATGTATTTATCATATCATTGGTCATTCTTTGTGTTCCTGTCTACCGCCGATTGTGAGTTACATTGCAGTCTGGTCACCTTTTCCTCTATGTTGACTTGGTCGTAGTATTGATTATTCTGCGTGTCTACGCGATGTGGAATCGATCCGAGACTATTCTTCGTGTCCTTCTGTTAGTTTACATGATACAGACCCTCATTACCGTCGTTTTCGCGGGAATTTATACCAACCCTAATACCCACCTTTCAGGTATGTACCAAATCGGATGCAATGGCCAGCCTCACTCTTTTTCAGTGACAACCATCCAAGTTCTTGATTTTTCGGTTTGCGGTGCTTCGGTCGACAAGATTGGCAATGTGTTTTATGCAGTCTATTTTATACCCCTGCGGTTGGTTCTCAGTGTTCTACTGGCAATTCTCGCCATCTTCCAAACCCTGAAGCAATCATTCGAGATGTACAACGCAGCCCAACCGCTACATGCAATTACTGGTGAAAGACGGAATTCTCTACTTTATTGTGTTTGTCCATTGATTCTCGCCCTTTCCTGGCCGCACACATACTAATGACGAAAATACCGCACATCATCTGATAGGAACGTGCTTTACCAAACCGTGGACCTAGTCAACATACTCGGGCTTCCAGTGCGCACTACTTGTGTGTTCCTGGACGCATTTATTTCCATAGCCTTTTACACCCTCATCCCTCGGCTCGTCATCAGCATACGAGAGCTGTATGACCGTGACATCCGTGGTCGCTTTCACATCGACACGGGTTTCGGCATGGTGTCACGGTTGAATACTGGTCAGGATACCACCGTGTCTGTGATAGTGTTCGTGGACGGAAACCAGGGCGTTGAGGTGCAGGGTGGCACGGATAACTCGGGCGATCTTGGGATGAGTCGAGTGGATGGGTCGAGATTGCACGAAGACTCTCCATTGGAGTCAGGGAGTAGTAGGGTCTAGGGGTGAAAGAATCGGAGAGCTGGAAGTTGGAGGCGACTGGTATTTATTGGTTGTGACTTTGCTGACGAATTACACGTTGCAACTCCTTTGCTTTCGGTCGAATCTACTTGTATAAACTACATACGTTTTCGAGAAAAACGGGTGTTGTCAACACCTCGGTATCTTGTCTGCGCTCCTCCTCAACCACGTTTTGGCGTGCATCATCAGATTTCTTGTGTTCGTTTGTACCGGGGGTTGGTCCTTATGCCCTGACTCACAACGTCCAGCTTGCGGTAGATAACATCAATACTACCAGTGATTTCAGGCGGATTTTTTGTCGAGGAGATCAATTGATTGTAAGCTGAGAGAAGATGGATGACGAACGTACCGGGAGAAGGACGCGAGCCAAGATGCTCTCAGGAACGTGTCTCCGTGACCGGAAACTGTACTTGATGAACACAGGTGGGCATGAGGGTAAGACGAGACGGAGTACTTCAAGGATTACGAGACCCGAAGCGAGCTCGTTCTCGGTCGTGACGAGTTGGGAGAGCAGGCATTACTGTGAACGAGTCACGAGGGAGCCATGTAAGCGGAAGAAAATTGCGGCAACAAATCTGCCAGACTGACCTCAGTCTTAGATGGAGGTTTTGCCCGTTCTTGATCGCAATGACACTTGTCAATGGCACAAACAAATCGGGCGAGTCGCGGGGGAGGGCAGAGATGAGACGGAGTGCTTCGAGGCACTGCCCGAGACCCGAAGCGAGTTCATTGTGGGGACATAACGAGGCAGTGACACTGTGGTGACAAGCGTCTAAAGTGATATTGATACAAAGGCAGACTTACATTGGAGATAATGGGGCCATCAAGCAGGCACCTTGTGCGGCGTTCGTCGGGGCAATTTCATACCTGAAGGCCGCTCGATTGCACAGGAAGTGGCAAGACCAAGAGGCAAAATGGACATTGCGAACTCCATAATGCCACGTCCACGTGCTATCTTTGGACATCGCTCTGTATGCGAGGCCGACGAGGGAGGAGGCGCGGATGGACGAGTGAGTCCATTCAGCCTGGGACAGGAGTCCGACTTGCCAGGTACGGCGCGAGCTGCGAGGGGTGGGAACGCCATCAAGTTGCAGGCGCCTGTGCGCGGCAGTCGGGCTCGCGCACTCCGGACCCAAGGGAAGCGAGCTGCGAGGCACC
>JBBPJP010000966.1:0-12269 GCA_038088775.1 Boletus barrowsii | reverse complement strand
TGCGCATTGAGTCATACTTAGATGGAGGCAGATTCCCTTCGGGCTCCCACTCCTTTCTTTCCTTTTTCATCTCTCGCACGGACCAGGGGCCTACCATATATATAGTCTCGCTCTTGCTCGCCTGTATTTCCCTTAAGCTAGTTCTACACAATATCAGCATTGCTTCTAGTCACCTCTGAGTCCCTAGTGAGCACCTCGTCGTGCCTAGGATAGAAAGAGACCCACTTAGGCTTCACATCATCTCGAAGCTCGGCATCGTCCTTTAGTGTTCCCTCGTAAACCTTTCACTCGTTGAACCCTTTGACGCTACACTTCTTTGACCAGTAACTTTGCATGCTACAACAAGACTATGCTGTGCATTACAAAAGAACTAGCTTTTTCCCTTGTCCCTACTTTCATGTAGAGGACATTCCCTACATCTACTACATCCCCTCCCAGCAGATTCAGAGCACCTTCCAACTCTCCACCTTCTATCCCTTCCACCGTGTCTTCCCCACTTCCTAGAATCCACAGACTCCCCAAGGGCCACCCTTTCTACCTCCCCGTACCAGACTGATGCACTTCCCCTCAGGAGGTAATTGATCAATACAGGAGGACCCAACAGGAGCTTGCCGATCTCAACCAGAGTGCAGGACAAAACACCGACACCCTTCCCTCCATCTCTGAATTAGCTGCCGATCTCCCACCCGGCTCCCCCATTGTTCCTTATGAAGAACCTCCTACTGTTTTCCATGACCCTGACCCGGAACTGACCGAGCAGGATATTGACATTGACCCAGCTCTAGAAGACAAAATGATATCAGAAATTAAGGCCGGCCTCCCTAAGGATTTCATGGGGGAGGTAGAGGACGCCAACAGATGGCTCCTATCTATGGACGCTTACTTCACTATCAACGACAAGCTCTTCACAGACACCACTAAGTCCCTCGTTTTTCTTAACAAGATTAATAAGGGCTGTGGAAGAACTTTTGCTGAAGGATGGCTGATGAAACTCGGGAACCACCTCATTCCCACAGTCGAAAAGACCTTCAAGGACATCAAGAAGGCTTTCAAGACCACCTTTCCCCCCTACAACATAGCTGCCAAGGCTAGGATCAACCTTTCCAAACTCTGTCAGACTACTGGAAAGGATTCCAAGGGAGTGTGGAGCGATGGGTTCTCCCTATATGCTTCACGCTTCCAATTTCTCGCTGAGAAGTCAGGGATCTCTGACCAGAATGCCCTCGTGGAATGGTTCATCCGAGGCCTCTCCCCTAAGCTCGCCACAATGATCCTGTTGTGTAATACTACTCCCACTACCTACCAGGACTGGATAAAGAAAGCCAGCCAATTCTCCCAACAGCTGCACAGAATTGGAGATTTACAGAGAGGTGTGCCATATATTCCAACCTCCTCTTCTTCTCGATTGCACAAGGACCCATATGCAATGGACGTAGATGCCATGCGTCTGTTGCTGACTCAGCATGCTGAGTATATGTGGAAGAACCAATGTTTCACTTGTCAGAAGGTTGGCTGTAGGTCTTCCAACCACTATGAATCCGGAACCGACTGGACAACATATCCTCTGGACGCTCCGCACGTCCAACATACAAAGTCCCACAATGATGGGCAAGGGCCACCACCACCAAGGAGGAGGAGGATGAACTCTCAGCTTACCTAGACGCAATGGGTAGCATGGAGAAAGGCGCTGCAATTAAAATCCTCAAAACTGCTTTCGGGGAGGGTAGCGCGTCCACGAATGAGGAGGAGGCCTACCAGGCCATGGCTGAGGTACGTTCAGCCATGTACCAAGAGTGCCAAAAGGAAGCAATCAGGGCAGCACCACGAGCCATGGCTGTATGATCTGGACCATGGTATAATCAGTTTTCCGCTATCACGCCGGCAGACCTCTGGGAGACCACCTTGGAGGAAGATGCGGGTCATTACTCACGCACGTATGCATATGGTGAGCCCCTACCAATGCAGGGGGCAGACACAGCTACATCCCGGGGTCAGGGATTGGGGCTTGGACTACAACCCTCTACACAAGAGACTGCCACGAGAAACACAGTCAAACACGGTATAAAGGTGGTAAGAGCTGTGAGCGTAAAGAATGGTATCTGGAACCAACCAGGACAGAGTGGGACCCGACCCACCAACCACATACTACAAAATGCAGGTTTCTGTGAAGAGGCATGTCCGATACCTGGAAATGACCAGGAGACATGGCCTGCAGGCGGAACCAACTGTGCTGCTAGAACACCTGGAACCAACCAGGGTTTTTAAGAGGGAGGACTGGGTCAACGTCAGCCTCTCCCCATAACTTTTCTCATAGACTATCTCCAGTGTTTGTGTCAGGTGGTGCTTCGCAATCCATATCTATCCCATCACCCTCTACCCACCTGACCACACTGCATTCAAAAGTGTTGACACAAAAGCCCTCATTGACTCTGGGGTAAGTGGATGTTTTATCGACTATGCTACGGTGGTGGTGTGCGACATTCCCACCACACGACTCAAGACTCCCCTGTGGGCGAGCAACATCGATGGATCTCCCAATAAAAATGGCCTAATACAAAAACAGGCATCAGTGGTAATCCAGCTCAGAGAGTTCACTGAACTCCGAGACTTCCTTGTTATTGACTGTGGCAAGGATGATGTGATCCTCGGGCTCCCTTGGTTACAGGAGATAAATCTGACCATTGATTGGAGTACAGGAACTGTTCGCATACCCAAGGTGGAACCGACCAACCCGGAACGAATGAAGAGAAGGGAAAACGAAGCGGCTGTGGCCTTTACTATCAATGTCTTCAACAGGAAATGCCAGGTGAACAAAATCCGGAAACATAGAGCCTTGTGGTGGAGGCATAATGTCAACCGAGAACTCACGGCACTGACCAACGAGGTTCACCTGAAGGTACCTGACATGGAACTGACCACACAGCGAGAGGAAATCCCAGGGCTAACAGAATGTGAGGAGGAGGATGACGACGAGCCACTGAATGGATCCTCTATTAGGAAAAAAATGATTTCGACCTCTCTCACACAGGACACAATGAAGTCCAAAGTGGAACTCCCATGGGACTTCCAAGATTTTACAGACATCTTCCAAAAGAAGGACGATGGTCCCCTTCCGCCATACTGGTTGTTTGATCATAGCATAGATCTAGACGACTCTTTCTCACCCAAGGTTGCTAAGGCCTATCCACTTAACCCTAAGGAGTAAGAGGCATGTAAAGATTTCATTGATGAACACTTGAAGGCCAGACATATTCGCCCATCCAACTCCCCCATGGCTTCCCCATTCTTCTTTGTTTCTAAGAAGGATGGCAATCTTCGCCCCTGCCAAGATTATCGCTTCCTTAACGAGCATACCATCAAGAATGCTTACCCTCTTCCACTCATTGGAGACTTGATGGATCAGCTCAAAGGATCCCATTACTTCACGAAGATGGATATTCGCTGGGGCTATAATAATGTCTGGATCAAGACTAAAGACCCCTGGAAGGCGGCGTTCATCACGCCCTTCGGCCTCTTTGAGCCTCTCATCATGTTTTTCGGCCTTTGTAACAGTCCAGCGACTTTCCAGTCATTCATGGACTTTATTTTCAAGGATATGGTGGCAGAAGGATGGTTGATCATCTACATGGATGATATGTTGATCCACTCCAAGGATCTCAAGGAACACCACAATAGGACGAGGCGAGTATTAGAGCGGTTGCGAGAAAACCAGCTCGGCCTCAAATTGGAAAAATGTACCTTCAACATTCCCGAGGTTGAATTCCTTGGGATGGTCATAAGAGAGGATATCATCGCGATGGACCCTACCAAGCTCTCAGTGATCGACACTTGGCAACCTCCAACTTCCATCTGCGCAGTCCATTCGTTCATCAAATTCTGCAACTTTCACAGGAAGTTCATCCCTTACTTTTCAGAACTCACTTGACCAATCTTGGATTTGACGAAGAAAGGGCAGCTGTGGTCCTGGACGCATGAGCAACAGAAGGCTTTCGACCTCCTCTGAAAGGCCTTCACATCGAAACCCATATGGACAATGCCAGACACCTCCAAACCATGTTTTGTTATGACAGACACATCCCTCATGGCTTCTGGGGGCATACTGATGCAGAAGGACGGGAATGGCAACCTCCATCCTTGCTGCTACATTTCCAAGACATTCTCACTGGCGCAACATAACTACAACATCTACGATTGAGAACTTCTAGCGGTTATACGTGCGTTAGAAGAATGGTGCCACTACCTTGCCAGAACCGACTGGCCCGTAACTATGCTCACAGACCACAAGAATCTGTGCTACTTCAAGGATCCCCGACAGCTATCTAGGCAGCAAGCTAGATGGCTCTTAATGTTACAGGACTATGACCTCCTGTTTCAACATGTACCTGGTGCCAACATGGGCCCAGCGGATGCGCTCTCACAGAAGGATGCTTTAGACACTTTGGGTGACAATGCCGAAGTCACCTTACTCCCTGGAGAGTTATTTTTAAAACGAATCAATCTCAACCTTCGGACCACTATCGAGCAGTCAACCTCCTCTGACTCCTTCATCATTGACCAACTTCATAAACTCCACGAGGGTACATCAGTATTTCCCATTCCTCTATCCATGACTGGTGATACGACGAAGGACTACTGTATTTTAAGGATTGGGCCTATGTGCCTGAAGCTCACCAGAACGACCTCCTCCACATAATCCATGATTCACCCGCAGGTGGTCATGGCAGTTATTACTGAACCGTAAACTCGGTACAATGTGACTATTGGTGGCCAGGTCTGATAGCATTCGTCCGGTGATTCATCCAAGGATGTGCCGTCTGCCAAGCCAACAAGGTCAATACCCATCCCACTGTCCCACCTCTCACCCCTCTTCTGGTTGCTTCCACTCACCCCTTCTCCACTCTCTTGGTCGATCTCATCATGGACTTGCTGCTGTCCAATGGTTATGATTCAGTTATGGTTGTGGTCAACCATGGCCTTACAAAGGGGGTAATTTTCACCCCAACTCACAAGAGCGCAGACGCCACGGGTGTTGCACAACTATTTTTCGAAAAGGTCTTTCCCCACTTTGGACTCCACAACAAGGTTATCTTGGACTGCAGTCCACAGTTTGCCTCAGCCTTCGCTCTAGAACTGGCCAGGCTTCTTGACTACAACCCGCTACTCTCCTCCACTTACCATCTGCAAACCAATGGAGAAATGAAAGGGGTCAACCAGGAATTAGAAACCTATCTTCAGATCTTTTGCCAAGGAGACGCCACCCGATGGTCGGACCTACTACCAATGGCGGAGTATTGCCATAACTCCTCTGTCCATTCCATAATGGGAAAGACACTGTTCTCGCTGATGATGGGCTATGAGCTAAGGGCTTATCCCAATTTAGAAAAGACGACCTTCCTCCCCACTTTAGAAAGACGACTTGGAGACCTTGAGGAGGCTCGCAAGGAAGCCCACACCGCCCATGAAAAGGCACAATGATATATGAAGGAACGCATCACCTCAAAATTTAAACCCTGGAAAGTAGGAGATAAGGTATGGCTCGAGGGCCGCAACCTGAGACTTCGATATCCCTCCCGCAAACTTGCACCATGCCGTGAAGGCCCTTTTGAAATCACACAGGTCATCTCACCTGTCTTGTATAAACTCTGCTTACTGCACACTTGGAAAATCCACAATGCCTTCCACGCTTTCCTTCTCACCCCATATAGAGAAACTGTGGAACATGGACCAAATTTTGTTCCACTTCCGCCGGATATTATAGACGGAGAAGAGGAATTTGAAATTGATCAGATCCTATCTCATCAGGGCTCTACCCACCACCGCCACTACCTCATTTCATAGAAGGGATACCTGTCCTCTGAAAATACCTGGGAACCCAAATCCAATCTGGGACATGCTGTGGACCTCCTTGAAGAATATAAGGCCAGGGATCCCCTCGCCTTTCCCCCATCTTAAATACCCTCAGTCCTCACTTGCTTTTGAGTCAAGCCCTTGCTCCTCTATACGTTGTCACCACACCCGCCGAACTACTCATCCATTACTCTATGTCAAATGTCCCCTTCTAACTTCCAGTCCGTATCCACCGACTCCCAGACCACTCCCAATGAAATCCTTTTCACCTCTGTACTCAAGAATCCCGCCGCCGCCCATGCCATCCCCTCTATCCCTGCCTTCTGAGACAGCCCAGCCCTCCAATCTCTGGGAGTCATCTTTTCTGCATACACCACCACTCGGACCCTGCACACTCAGCTCTTTCCAGATGGGACCTTGCCTGTCTACGCTGCTGCTATGGGACAGGCCATCATCGCAGCCCAAGACGCTGTCCTGGATGCCCTCCATGATCACGGATTCACCAATGTCGTTCGAGCCCTTCCTTTCCCTCTGTTCATGCACATACTGTGCCCCGTCATCTCAATGCTACCTGCCAACCTTAGAGACTACTACATGGATGATGACGCTGACCACCCCTGGGACAGAAACACCTGGGCCCGCAACCACTCAAACCCAGAGCGACAGGAGCTCTGGGACGACAACTCTACTGTCGCTCCTGGATCTCCTACTCCAACCTTCTATGCCACCGCTACCCCGGGGTCTAGGACCACAGGCTCTGCGAGGAAGTTTGCGAAGGCAAAAGATGCAGATGTAACACACAGTGTAGTCTTGTCATAGCGTGCGAAGTTACTGGTCGAAGAAGCGTAGCATCGAAGGTTCAACAAGTGAAGGTTTACGAGGGAACACTAGAGGATGATGCTGAGCTTTGAGACGATGCGAAGCCTAAGCTGGTCTCTCCTATCCTAGGTACGATGAGGCGCTCACTAGGGACTCAGAGGTGACTAGAAACAACGCTGATATTGCATAGAACTAGCTTAGAGGGGAAATATATGGTGGGAGAGTCTGACTATTTATACAGTAGGCCCCTGGTCCGTGCGAGAGATGAGAAAAGAAAGAAAGGAGCGGGAGCCTGAAGGGATACCATCTCCATACAAGCAATGACTCAATGCGCAGTATGTGCAGCATACAGAGTCATACTGAGTCATGAGTGCACAGCACAAATATGAACTAGAAGTAATGCCACAGTCTTACAAAGTCTGAATAAGGTGACTGTGGTGGGAGTGGAACGGAAGTCTAAATAAGGTATCAGCGGGGCGCCATGTGAGACATAAAGAGAAGTGAATCGAGAGAACACATCTAAGTAATGTGGAGGACGACTCCACTATGAATACAACCGCGTATGATGACGAGAGAGCGAGACTAGAAAAAGGCGAGCGAAGGAGTCAAAGACAAGGCAAGGAAAAATGAGTACCCCCTTCATAGATCGTAACAGCAGAGGATGCTTCAGCAGCGGCAGCTGCACAATCCTTCTGCTTCTTCTCACCTTCTTCAGATTGCTTGCTCTGGCGATGCTTCTTCCCTTTCCCCTTCTCCTCATCCTTCTTCTCTGAAGAGTTCTCCCCCTTCTTTTGCTGCTGCTGTTGCTGCTGCTGGAAGGAGGGGTCGCCCTGTTGGCAATGGACATTGGAGACCTTGTTGGCCTGCTGACGAGGTGGGGGGTGGTGAGTGAGGTAGTGCTGCCAAGCAGCGGTGAGGACGTTCTCCAGGTCGGCCATAGAGAGGACCTTTGTCTTGGTTGGGTCCTCATTGATCACAGTGTTAAGCTGCTGGTGGAGAGTCTCCACATACTTGGGGAGCTTGGCGACGGTAATCAGCACCTTGAGGTTGTCAGGGACCTTATGCTGAAGTAACTCCAGCTGGGCGAAGGAGGCGTTGAGTTTGGCAAATGCAGGACTGGGATGGTTATTGTCAGGGAAAGTGATCCCGAGCATGATCTTCCACTTGGTGTAGGTGGAGGCGAGGACTTAATATAAGGTCACATGACTATAAGTATGTGTCCTTTCAACACTCCCCCTTGTCTAGTATACTGTATGGTAGATATGCAGATATAAAAGTAAGGAATATAAAGTAAATAGAAACATCCGCACAGTCTAAGACGGCGAGTTGAATTCCAAACCGAGCTGGGAGTGGAACTCCTTGAACTTGATGTGTCCAAGGTTCTTAGTGAACATATCCGCAGGGTTGTCAGTTCCTGGGATAAAGAGTAGCTCTACCTGCTTCCATAGCATCACAGCATCATGCACAAAATGGTAGCAGATCTGGATATGTTTGGAATGTTTTTCGGTGACTGGGTTCTGCACAATAAAGAGCGATCCTTGATTGTCACCACAAACGGGGAGGGGGCCAAGGCGATAGCCGAGTTCTTCCATCATTTGATGAATCCAAATAGCCTGGTGCATACAGTTGCTCAAGGCCATGTACTCAGCTTCCGTAGAAGACAGAGTGGTGGTCTTTTGAAGGTGTGAGTTCCACAAGAACACACCATCCGCGAATTTCAGGTAGAAACCTGTTTGCGAGTGAGATGTGACTTTGTCTTGTCCCCAATCAGAATTGGTGCAGGCGATAATGCCTTTACCAGATTTGCCATGATATACGAGAGAGTAATCTCGGGTACCAAGAAGGTACTGGCATATGTATAGAGCTTTGTTTAGGTGCTCTTCTGATGGGTTTGCAGACATGTGGGCGAGTTGGGTAACTGCATATGATATGTCAGGTCTTGTGCCGATCATAAGATACAGCAATGATCCGATGACCTGTTGGAATCATGTCCAAAGTTCCGGTTGGACAGGTAGATCATTCTTCTCTGGGTAATAACCCCAAGGAAGAGGGGTATTGGCAAATTTGGTGTTAGTCATACCGCATCGCTCGATGACTTTGTCGAGGTATTCTCGCTGGTCTATCTTAATAGTTTGACCATCTCGATGTATGTTCATTCTTAGGAATTCGTGTGTTTCTCCTAAGTTGCGACAGTCCCATTTCTTCATAAAAGCGGCTTTGACCTTGTCTATGAAAGGTTTGTTTGGGCCGCAGAAGATGGCGTTGTCTACGTAGATAATCGCTAAGATGAGCTCTTTGCCTTTGCGATAGATAAATAGGCCAGCATCTGTTTTAAGATGTGTGAAGCTGAGTTCTTTCATGGATGCGTTGAGTTTGCGCCACCAAGCTAATCCTGCTTGTTTGAGGCCATATAAGGTGCATAGTAATCTCAAGACCTTCCCTTTTAAGTGAGTGGGCATAAAGCCTTCTGGGAAGTCCATGTAGAGTTCTTCATCCAGTTTGCCATATAGGTAGGCGGATCAGACATTGAGACCAGTAATGTACCAGTTCTCTAAAGCTGAGAGGGCAAGCATACACCACACTGTCTCAAAGCATACGATGGGGGAGAATATTTGATCGAAATCAATCCCTTCCACTTGGGAGAAGCCCTTGGCTACAAGCCGGGCTTTCTTTCTGCCATCTGATTTAACATCAAAGACCCATCAATTTTTAATAATCTTTCTATTTGCAGGTCGATCCACTATTTCATAGACCTTGCAGTCCTTGAGTATTTGCAACTCATTGTGGCAGGCTTTACACCAGAGTTCTTGTTCGTCTTTAGGCAACTTTAGTATGTCGCGGTATGTCCATTCCCGATAGTTCACGTTGGAAAAATCCTCAGTGAGTGGGATGGCATGGCTGCAGAGGTATGAAACCAAAGCATCTCCCCCTTCCCTGGTCAGGCGCTCAATGTCATCTTCTGATGGAGTCAGGGAGTGAGGCATGCCACCAGGGACTACTGGTGAATCCAAAGGGCCAGCAGGGTCTTTGCCAATCATTCTGCGCCATTTTGCATCACGCTCGATGTCACGAAGTTGTTTGGTGGGCACATGGTGTTCCCCATATACATTTCCGGGACGGAGAGGGGTGCAGTGCTCACGCTGAGGGTGTTCTGGGCAAGCAGGTGGTGGAGGCAGTTGACGGCGAGGAGGTGTAACTGGGGGTGCTGGTGGAGCCTGAGGGGGCTGGGAGACCGGGGTGCCTTAGGGCAAGGACGTTGAGGAGCGATGTCCACATCTGACTCAATGTCAGTTAGATCAGAGTCCAAAGAATCGGACCCGTCATTATGTGAATGGGGGGTAGGCAGATGATTAATCAGCCTATGAGGCTGCACCTTTGAGCACCTTGGGAATAGGTTCTCATCGAAGATGGCATGTGCTGAAGTATGGAGCGTGTTGTTAGGGCGCATGAAAAGGTAATTTGAATCACTACCGACAGAAATGCCAAGGTAGATCATCAACTGCGACTTGGGTTGGAGTTTCCTGCCGCAAGTCTCAGGTGGAATGTGGACATATGCACCACAGCCGGATATGTGAAGGTGCATAAAGGTAGGCTTTTTGCCAGTAAGCATCTCAGACGGCGTTTTCCAGTTGAGTCAAGCAGAGGGGGTATGGTTGTACACATGCAGAGTGTGAAGCAGTGCAAACTCCCAATAGGAATTGGGCAGGCAAGCCTGCAATCCCATGGGTTGTGCCTTGTCCATAAGGGTATGGATGAGGCGTTCCGCACGCCCGTTTTGCTGGTGGGCATAGGGGGCGGATTGTTGTATATGGATGCCATTATTGCGCATATACTCAGTGAAAACTTTGGAGGTATATTCTCCCCCTGCATCAGAGCGCCAGTGTTTTATTACGGTGTTGAACTGAGTATGCACATAGGCGTGAAATTGTTTGGTGGCCTTTAGGGTTTGATCCTTAGTTTTAATTAGGATTAACCAGGCCATGGAAGTGTAGTCATCATAAAAGACGACAGCATACTTGTACTTATGGTACGATTCAATTTCAAACGACTTTAAGTCAGAATGAATTAACTCAAAGGGAGTGCTTGTGCACTTCTTGCTATGAGGAAAAGTACAGTTGGGCTGTTTGCCCATCTCACAACCAGGACAGATAGGAGGGTTGGATGGAATATTGACATCCAGGAAGTCCTTTGTGTGTTTCTTGGTGGCACGTAAAACGTCGCAAGAAGGGTGGCCAAGTCGCCTATGAAGAAGTTTGTAATCCACAGAGGCCAGTGACACTAGGTCAGCATGTGGACAGATCATGGGGGCCCTTATCCAGTACAGTGTGTCACCATGAGAGTGGAAACTCAGAATGGTCTTTCTCAAGCACTTATCGAAGATGTTGATGTAGTTATCATGTGTCTTGACTGTGAAACATTTGTCAGTGAGGAGGGTGCCCATAGATATGAGCTTTACGTTGCACGTAGGCATGTAAATAACTGGTGATAATCACACAAGTCTCCCTTCAAACCGTATAACAGCGGTTCCCTTTCCAACAATGTTTGCACAGCCATTCACTGTTGAAGAGTAGCGAGGCATGTCAAAGGGTTGATACTTGATAAGATCATTTAGATCATGAGTGAAGTGTGCTGAAGCACCGGAGTCGAGTAGCCACATGTCTGGTGGCATGACATGGTCATTGTCGGTCCTCTGTTTCCCTTTACCCTTAGAGGGTTCCTCACAGTTGTCACACATAGAGAGGGGGAACGCAGTAGTATTAATGTCCATTGCATCTACTACAGGTATACGAACAGTATGATTATGTATTTTCTGAGGCGAAAGAATCCGCACGTCAGTACCTGCGAGTGCGGGACAAAGGAAATCGGGGACTGACCAATCCAAGGCGTCGTCGAAGAAGTGCTCCACATATTCATCAATCTCCACATCCTCACCAAGACTCACAACATCCTCGTCATCCGAGTCGGAGACTAGCTCAACGATCCAGGGCGTTTCCATGCGCTCTATGAGAGAGGGCATGGAGGGGCCGTCCTCATTGAAGGCGGAGTGTTGCCAGTAGTGGCGACGGGAGGTGACGTGCTCAAGGGAGCGAACAACCTCGGGAGAGGGAGTTGCCCCAATGCGGCGAGCGAGGGAGATGGCCTCTTGGGCCTGCAGGAAAGCGGGGGGGCCGTAGTGGGCGGCGCCAATGGTGTGCGCAAGGGCACGAGGGTCAGCGATGGGCTTGTTGAAGTCAGTGATGGCGGGGTCCATGACCGCGGGCTTGTGGAGGAAGTTCGCGAAGGCGAACGATGCGGAGGATGATTCGGCGGCAGCAGCTGCACGATCCTTCTGCTTCTTCTCACCTTCTTCAGAGCGTTTGCCCTGGCAGCGCTTCTTTCCTTTCCCCTTCTCCTCATCCTGCTTCTCCGAAGAGTTCTCCTGTAACGCACAGCGTAGCGGTGACGAAGCATGCTGCGATACGGGTCGAAGAACGTAGGACAAAAGAGTGAAGAGGGACGAGGATCTCTGAGGTCTGAGGCCTATCTTCGAGACGATGTGAAGACTCGGCGGGTCTCTTCTATCTAGGTACCTGAAGAGGCTCACTAGACTCGAAGGTCACTAG
>JBBPJP010000965.1:0-12281 GCA_038088775.1 Boletus barrowsii | reverse complement strand
ACAAGTATAGACATGTACATGTCTGAGTAATGTACCCTGTTGCCTTTTCTGGAACCCTACCATCCATATTTGGAAGAGGTAGGGTTACAAAATGTCCCTAGGGAAGGTCAAAAGAGGCTCATAACCTAAGCACACATATACTTCAGTAAACTCAAAGCTACTACAACAGAACAAGTATAGACATGTACATATGTGATTAAAAAGTGAAGTATACACTTGATGTAGCCTGTTGCCTTTTCTGGAACTCTACTATCCATATTTGGAGGAAGTAGGGTTACAAAATGTCTAGGGAAGGTCAAAGAGGCTCATAACCTAAGCATTTTGGAGGGGTATTGAAATGCACGATAGTGGTGATATCATTATGTATCAAATCTATGGCTAATCTCTAGTATGATCGAGATACTTTCCTCTTATGTGCCTGTGACCCAGCTGCTTCTGCCGCAGTCACATATATTTCCTCTTCATCCCATTCTCTCTCACCACGCTTCACTCCATTTCCTCCTGAAGTGGATGGACCATCTGACATTTCTGCTGTTGGACGTTTCTGCACATAGTGATTCTTTGCAAGTATCTCTGCAGCCTTTTTCCCCATCATGTATTCCACAGCATCATACCCACCATATTTCTGATTTTGCTTGATCTTCATCATCACATTTTGATATAACACAGAGATCTCTTCATCATTGAGTGGCCCAATGTCGACGTTCCATTGGGCAGAGTTGAAAGCTTTGTGTGTCTTTGCCTTTGCAATCCCCAAGCGGCATAACAGAAATGTCGTGATACCCTTGTTACCTTGTGGCACAGTGAGAACCATGAATCATCGAAATGGTTACTATGAACACTCACTGTTTTTCATGACCCATTTCTTGTTGCTTGTGTTTTTCTCCTTGCTTCTTTGGCGCACAGTGATAGGGGAGGTGTCTTCATACATGCAGATGATATACAACGCGACCATCCTGACATAGATGTGTGCATCCTTGACACCTCTTGTTCGAGTTTCACGACTGATCCAATCCAAGTTGCGCACGAAGGAAACGAATCGAGAGGACTCATTCGGTGGTTTCTTGAGTATGTCTGTGTCTGCGAAAACCTTCGGGAGAAGACCCGAACATGCGATGGCAGCAATGATGGCAAGGTGATGTAAGGGTTTGGAGGCATCATAGGTAGCGATGGCGTAAGCGTAAGCTTGAACGATATAGTCCTCTGTACTGGAAGTCTCGGGAAACGCATCTAAGATCTCGCGAGGGAGGACTGTTTTGTGTACCACCGAATGGAACGATTTGAGAGTGACCTTGAGCGCTGACCAGTCACCACGATTGTCGTTGACGATGATCCTCTCGGATGTGCGACGTGCGATGGCAGTGGGCGTGTTGTTATGCGCACGGATGGCTGCAGACGTAGGCACATTGGATGGATCCTTTCCGCCCAAGCTCATCCAAACATCATGTACGACTCGGGTGGAAGGCGCTCCCCTACGACCAGGAATGGGGGGCGCAGACCATGGCACTTGATTTATTTTGAGTCTATAGCATGCTGCGATAAAACCATCGCGTATGACGCTCTCGAGCTCCTTGCCGACACAGTTGCCTTGGCGAGTGGCAAAGTCTGTGACCTCACGAATGGCAGCACGCGATACATGGAGAAATTGACCATCGCTGATGAAGGGAGGTTTGCGGCGGGGATTTTGTGCATTGCAATGTGATAAGACATCCTCGACAAACTTCAAGACGCTGATCGATGCCGGGAGTGATGTCTTCATGGCCATGACTCCGTTGAGTGGTTTGACGACGGCCTCGATGAGTGCGGGGTGAGAGTCTTCATTGAGGGATAGCGGATGGGATGATTTAAACCACCGCACAAGGGCTTTTTTCCTTGCAATGGCTGCTGCTGCTTCAATGCCTCCTTCGTCGATGGTGGGTGATATTTCCAGAAGGACTGCATTCTTGATCAGGTTCCTGACATCGTTTATCAGGCTTTTCAGTGTGACTTCGGCAGCGTAGGTAGCGATGTGCTGAAGTGGGTCGTAGTCCTCGTTGACGTTGTCGAGTCCGGTCATGAATTTCATGGCGAGTTTGATGGTAAAAGCAGCAAGATAAGACTGTTCAAAGGGTACATGTAAGCCAGGTGTGTTACACGGGACTGAGAATATGTGAGCCCATTGCATTTCAACCACACTTCGTATTGTACTATCGGTGAGTTTGTGCATGCAAACATGCGTTTGGCGCATTTGGGAGGGGTGCCGAAATGCGCCAGAGAGGGGTTCGTACATCCAAACATGTGTTTGGCGCATTTGGGAGGGGTGCCGAAATGCGCCAGAAAGGGGTTCATACATCCAAACATGCGTTTGGCGCATTTGGGAGGTGTGTCGAAATGCGCCAGAAAGGGGTTCATCCATCCAAACGTGTGTTTGGCGCATTTGGAAGGAGTGTCGAAATGCGCTGGATGGACGTGCTCGAAATAGATGAGGGAACGTATGCTTACTGAAAAGTGTGCCTTCCCGTACGTGATCTCTTGTGACCGTTGGGACGCAGTGAGTGGTATTTGAGTGACCGGGTGGACAGGCCACTTCTCCCGGCGTATGGTGACCAGTCCCGACGTCAGTGACCCTGCCTGAACGAACGAGTTCGCAAGACACGGAAGCCCATCGTTCACGACAGACAGGCTTAGCCATGCCCGGTCCATCAGCGTCTTCGTGAGCACTCGCCCACTTCCCGTGTGTGCGTAATTCAACGCACGCTCCAGCATGGAAATAGTCTCCAACTCGAACGGGTCGACCACGTAACCCTCCTTCAAGTTGGGCTCATGTCGCTTCCATATGTTCTCGACGAGGCACGTGAGCGGGTACGTCGAACATTGGAAGAGTTCTGGAATGACCTGTAGGATCGAACAGAACCACGTGTCACCTCCATCAGTACCGACATTCTGAACACAGTCGAGGCAACTTACATCCTTGGCAAGTACGACGCAAACACCTTTGAGAGGGCCGAGGACGGTGGGATGCGACCACGATCTCGTCAAGGGTGTTATCACCTCCAAATAGATCACGCTGTGTACGTCGTAGGGTGAACATGTATTTATGAAACATCGTGATATCAATGCTTACTCTCCGCTGCGCTTTCTCTGGGGGAGGCATTGTACGTCGAGTGTGTAGGTATTCTCGAACCGCATGCACTGCGGTTGTCCAGGACCTGCGATCTTTTGTGAACAACGAACGTGCGGCAGGTCTCCCCGACATCGCTCGAGGATTCTTTGCCATCGATTCTTCGATGGAAGCGTGGTAGCGACGCAGCCGGCGAGCGATGATGTTATCAGGCCAAGTTGAACCTCGTGGAACTTGGCGGCATCGCGTAGACGATGGGAAATGGCATTGTATATTTGGGAACAGTTGACATGGAGGAGGGGGTGTAGAGGTGGATGCTGCTGCTGCTCTTCAGCCATGTCGTCGTCGTCCGAGTTCTCTGGAGAATCATGTTCCCTGTCGGAATAGAGTCCTGGTTCGCCTACATCCCTGGGGTGGCGACGATGTCCCTGCACCTGGGGCTGTTGTGGACGAGGTGGTCTTTCTGGGGGCTCTTGCAACTTGGAATCGATCATGTTGATCCTTCGAGCAAAGGGCGTGACGACGCCGTCCGCCTGTACGTTACCGAGGTTCTTGGTGAAAGCGAGAGGGTACACCGTGTACTTGACGTCGTTGCGGACGTGGCCAAAGTCGTCCTCGTCCGTTTGGAAGAGTGTGTGAACCTGCGACAAGTCGACGAGGCTCCCAGTCGACCGATGCGCGAGAATCTTCTGGCGCACTATCCGAAAACCATGCTCGTCGTATGCATGGAGGACGTCCCCGAACTCGTTCTCGTAGGGGTAGTTACGAAGGTCTACCTGTCTCCGGGTTTCTGGGTCATGGCAGTCATACGCGTGCGGATGTTTCGCAGCAACTTCTGCCCTGGGAAGTTCTTCGGATTCCTGTACGTCAAGAAAGCTAGATGAAAACGATGAGTCAACCAATCGGACGACGTTGAATGGACGAACGACTTGGATCGTCGACGCACCTGATGTGGGAAGCTATGGAGAAGGTGAAATGTTTGATGTGATCGTACCGGTGATCTCTCTTCCAAGACTGTCGTTCAGGTGTGATGAAGTTGGGCACGAGGATTGGCTGATTCTGGCCATAGCGCATGGTGACTGCGATGGGCGTGTTGTCTGTGAGAAAGCGATCTGCCTTCCATGCTGGAGGAGCGTGAGCCACCCAGTCGTCCCAGTCGTCGACGAAGCGTTGGTGGATGGCTTCCAGGTCTACGATACGGAGATGGATGTCCCTGGTGCCTTCTCCAGGGCGATGGCTGCACGATCGATCGTTAACATGAGATTTTATGGTAAGCATCGCGCATTTCGTGGGGTAGTCGAAATGCGCGATGTGAGACGTGGCAGAGACATGCTTACAAGATATCGGATGCGTCGTTGACGGTACGACGCGTGAGGTGGTCTGGGTAACGTTCTCGGCAAGTGAAATCGTTGAGGCGCATGTCGTGAAAGACGTATGCGAAAAACATGACCAGCATGAGTCCATGTTTGGAGGACATCGCGCTGGTGGGATCCGGGAGTCGGGGCCATACGCCGGTCGCGTTGAACGGATGGTCTGGCACGAGCCACTCGTTAGGAACCATGGCAATCCAGACTTGTTCTTCTTTGCGCGTTCCGACGGACATCATGCGGCCGTGGGTATCGAAGGGGAGGCGAGTGGGTTTGCTGTCCGACCAGAGACGCTGTATGCCGTTGAAATTGAGGTGGCAACGCCAAGTGTGGTCGACCTGTTCGTTGGGGCGGACTGCATCGAGACCGCGACGATCGCCGACGTACATGACGAGGTCGAGGTAGTGTGGACCGACGGTGGGAAGGACGTTGGAATTGGACGTGTCGATGGTGAGACGTTCGTCGATGTCGAGGCGATGACGACCCGACAGAAGGCGAAGGGCACTCCTGACGTCGTTCCGTTGCCAGATGCGTCTGAGGGAACTGAACGAGGTGGAAGCGATGGGGGCGCCATGAAAGAGGGCGACATGGTCATCCCTGTTGACGTCCATGCCATGTGCATAGACGGCAGCCTCGATCTCTTGCTGGCGTGGAGCATCGTTTGCAGAGAGACGCAAGGGGACGTCCGTGGCATCGTAGGGAACGTCGTGGTGGCCATCGTCGACGAGGTCCTCGTCACCTTCAAGATCGAGATCGCTTGCACGAGGGTGAGCGAGGCGACCCAAGAAGATGGTGGCAAGGTAGACTCACCGGATGTCGACGTCCGAGTTGTCACCGCTGTCAGACATGGCGAACGACGACGGCAAGCAAGCGGTAGTCTATGGTGAAGTTTCTGTGTAGAGTGGGTAAGACGGCCGGACTCGCATTCTTGACGAGGTGCGATCGAGATCGCCACACGTAAGTGACAGGGGGGAGATGGATGCATCCCTGAGGAGTCAATAGAAGTCGAATGTATTCAGGACGTGCCGAAGATTGAGTCGGAGCCGAAGGCATGGTCTCGGGCTGCGATCCCACACGCAGAGAGTGTTACATGAACGTAAGCAAGGAAATTGAGTGAATGGGAGGCTCAGGGATGCGTGGGCGATCCTGGATGCACACGGGGCAGACGGAACATTGTGGAACGACTCACCGACAGCATTTCGAGAAGGGAAGGACGAGGAGAAGCGAAACGGCGGTCATGAAATACACGACAACGACATTCATTCATATCCAGGACTACAAAGCACACGAGACGATCGAGATCTGTTGTACAAGACTGGCATAGAGTGAGATATAGCGTGAGCGGATGGGTGAAAACACGTACGACATCGGCGAGCCTGAGAGTGACGACATCGACGGAAGGTTAGACCAAATATACAACCTCGTTGGTAGTGGGACCTTTGGAGGAAGAGGGCAAAGCGTTCGTGTCGTTGGGGCGGTCTCTGGGTGCCGTGGAGGAATCCTTGGTGCGCACTTTGGCATTGGATGAGGCAGACAGTTTCTCGGCGGTGGCATGTGCCGTCAATGAAGTTGCACCCTTCTGACGCTTCGGCGCACGTTCTGTGTGCAGATGGGCATGCATGCGTGATCGGGGATTGATGAGGAAGGAAAGTGTGACTCACTGGCTGGAGGAGATGTCGGGATCTTCTTCTCGACGTGTGATTGTTCTCCGTCATCTTTTCCAGATCCGAGGGAGGACATGGTGGGAGCTCGCTCACGCTTGCGTCGTTTCTGGAGGGTCCTCTGTCGTGGGGGAGAGGTGATGGGTTGTGTGGGGACCAATGGAGTGGTAGACGCGGGAGGAGGATCGTCTTGTGTCGTGTCTTTGCGATCGTTCAACGTGGTGAATAGATCGATGGGATCTGGAACGTCGACGTGCATGTTCTGGCAGTCTTCACGTGGTTCTTCGACCTCTTTGAGCTGGTTGAGGGCTGGAGTCATGAGCACACGACGGACGACAGGGATGGGGCGGTCATGTACTGTAGGAATGTAGCGTCGAGGAGCCAAACGTCAGATAGTGAGAACTGACGGTCGAAACACGTTCTGGCGAATTTCGATGGGGTGCCGAAATGCGCCAGAAAAGGGTTCAGAGATCGAAACTCCACATACCTGTGGTGGAATGTCGAAGGGCAAGTTGGTTTGGTGGTGGTGGCTCGTCCGAAAGGAACTCGCCGTCAGAGTTCACGGGATGGTCGTCGAACATAGTCACGGGCAGGTCACCCAGGTCTGGGTCAAAGACCTGCTCCTGACCACGAGAAGAATCTATATCAGTCCGTGTGTACAGGCGCGATCATAGTAACCACGTACCTTGGCGTCCTCGTCCGAGTTGGGAGGCAAAGGAGCTTCCTCTGTGGATGCATCAACGTTCCCTTTCCCGTCGACCGATTTCTCCTTGCCAGCCTGTAAACCGTCGACCGATTCCTCGCTGTACTCATCCTCCTGAGTCGATCCTTCAGCGTCCTCGTCGTCCTCGTCGTCCTCGTCAGCATTGAGCGGCTTCTTCTCACCATCGTCGACCGTCTTCTTCTTCTCACCATCATCGACCACATCCTTGTCTTGCTCCTCGTTCTGCGACGACTCCTTTTCCTTCTTGAAGTCGAACTTCACAACCACCTGCTCTGCCCTGCCCTTGTGCGCTTTACACCATCGTTCATACAACCTGGCGAGATCCTCCAGATGCTTGATCGAATGCGACTTGGTTGGAATGTCGTGATGCTGGAAGATTTTCGGTGCTCCCATCAAGAAACGATCATCTTGTTCGTTGTCGGAGTTCATATCGGATCGGATCGCGATATGGAGACGCTCCCTGGGAGCCAATGCCACGGCGGGATCGAACGACACCAATCGTGTCTGCACAACACGTTGTCGGTATGCATTGACGTTCAATGCCTGACCACACCACAAGGTGAGTGATCTATGTCGCTGTGGGTCAGACGATGCTCACCTTCACCAGCGAGTGTAGCGCAGAGGCGACGTCTTCGTCGAGCGGCGGTTGATCACGCTCTAGTACGGTACCTGTCGGGTCGTACCACGCAACACGCAACTTCTGCACGGTGTTGATCGCCTTCTGTACAGCGCGCCGTTGCTCGCCGAGGGACTTCTCTCGCTCGAGGAGAGCGAGCTCGTCTTCGATGATATGCTCTGTCACAGGCTTGCCTGGAACGATGTAGATCCCATCCGGCCAACTCATCCAATCTTTCGGCGGCAGGCCTCCCTCCATCAAGACCAGGCCCTGTCCTTCTTTCGACCCCTGTGATGCTGACCCCAACAGATCCTTCAACGTCGTCTGGATCATCTCGGCCGACTGACCCGCATCCTTTGGGGTCAATAACGGACCGATCGCTTGTTGAACCCGCCAGCGAAGCGACGCCGCACCTCCCGTTGGATCACACAAGGCCATCTCTGGTCTGTATGACATGATCGTCGCCGACTCAGCAATCGCTGCCGCGGCGAAGGTGCGGATGAACCGAGGGAACGACTTGACTGGGATGTTCTTCCACTCGCAAGTACTCCAGTCCACGAGGGCCAGACCACGCTTGCCAAGGAACGGTTTGTCCTTGGACATGCGGGAGATCTTCTTCCAGGGCTGCGAGAAGTTCGGTGGCTTGTTGAAGTTCAATGCGGGTGCGTCCTTCTCACGTCCGACTTGCTTGCTCCCTGAGATGATGGCAGTGATCTCCTTCCACTCCTCGTGTCTCTCCAACAGAGACCTGTGTTTCTCCATCGCCATCTCGTGCCTAAGCATTGCACGCTTCTCTTTTGCTTCGTCGTCGTCATCGTCATCGTCGATACCATCATCCTCATCGCTCCCCACCCAGGCGCTGTCGTCGTCGTCGTTGTCGTCTTCGTCGTCTTCCTCATCATCGTCTTCCTCGTCGTCGTCGTCGTCATCATCATCATCGTCATCATCGCTGTCGGCACGCTTCTTGTTCTTCTTCGCTCCCGCTGTTTCCTTCTCTTTCCCCTTTCCCTTTGTATTTCCTTTGCCTTTACCCTTTGTTGTCTCTTTGTCCTTGGACATTCTTTTGCCCTTCTTCTTACCA
Organism: Boletus barrowsii; assembly: GCA_038088775.1. Classification (NCBI taxonomy): domain Eukaryota; kingdom Fungi; phylum Basidiomycota; class Agaricomycetes; order Boletales; family Boletaceae; genus Boletus; species Boletus barrowsii. The sequence continues at coordinate 3,732 of JBBPJP010000965.1, read as the reverse complement.
GTCGTAGTAGTGATGTTCCTCTTCTTCCTTGCAGCAATCCCAGTAGTTGCGTCGCGTGCCTTGTGAAGGTCCCTGAGATCACGACCCTCGCTGTTCACGCCAAAGAGTGCGAGAAGTTTCTTCTGGATGGTAATTCTGTCGGGTGCAGACAGGTCGACCAACTGTCTCTCCATGTTGATGAAGGATGCGTAGTCGTTCCAGACGACGTACACGGCCTGTGAAACATCTTGGATGGTCATGATCGAAATGACAAAGGGTATCGCTTACGCTACGGACTGCTTGCCACCTATTCACGTCCCGAATCTCGCGGTGACATTGTACGGCCCTCACCATCGCTGCGCTCGCAGATCCTGGAACCCAGTATTTGCCTATCGCTGGGACCATGTCGATCAGTGGCTCCCACCAGCGACAGTACTAGAACGATCGCGTGAGTACGTCCGTTCCTCACAGTTGGCATTATTGAAAACGAAAACGCTCTCCAGCGCATTTTGGAGGGTGGTCGAAATGCGCCAAACACGGTTTCGTCTGTCGAATGTGTGTTTAGCGCATTTCGACTACCCTCCAAAATGCGCTGGACGTAGGTATGGGATACAGTGTGTGTGTATCGCACATTTCGACTACCCTGCTAAATGTGCCATACACACACGTCCCGCGAGACTCTGTCTCGTTGCCATGACAGGAAACAAGTACTAACCTCGTGTAGAGACCAATTGGCCATCTCGAGTTGCGTCGACATGTGACCAAATACACTGCGAGACATCAGTGGTACGAGTCCCATCGACATCTCTGGCTCCGTACGCCGCAACATGTATCGTAGGACTTTCATCTTTGCGACACACCATTCCAACGAGCGACGTTCTGCCTGTTCCTCATCGTCCACCGCATTGTCCGCCATCGTGATCGTCGCTACGACCTTTGGCAACTCCTCCACCAACTCATCGTAATATTCATAGACCGCTTCCCTCCATCTCTGAGATCGCTGATTTGCGAACAGCATCCCCACCTCGGACAGTGGACCAAGATGTTGCACGAATGCATTGTCCATGCATTGTCTGATCGCGTACACCGCTCCCCTCGCGCTCTTCATCTCACTCCCGGCCTCCTTCATCTCAGCATAGATATCTCGCAAGTCTTTTCGAGCGGCCTTTGCCTTCGAGGTCTTGGCCTCTCCTGCAGCGATCAGTGCGTCCACCTTCTTTTCGTCCACCTCGACCTCGTTGAAACATTGGCACACGTAGGTTTCCATCTGCTCGACCATATACGCCAATATCTGGGACATCGAATCTCGTTCAGTACGTCGTCATCGTTCGTCTCGTCGACACTCACCCCTCCTCCCGTCCCTAGCATCGTAGCATGGAAGCGATGCAGCTTCATCTGCCACGACCCATCGAAGATATGGATCCCCATCGGTTCCACGCACTCCATGAATTCCCATACGTAGTCTTGGCACAACAGCTCCGCCCACTTTCGGGGTGCTCCTTTCACGCCATGCTTCGATTCCACGTCTCGGTGAGTACTCCCTCCTTCCTTCAATACGCGGAACGTGTGTAGCAGACCCTCTTCTGGGGTCTGTCGATAGACATGTTCGCTCTCATTTTCAGACAGGTGTATTCCCAACCTGCGATTGATATGCGCTGATGTAACACAAGGTCAGTCGTTTGTACATCCTCTCATCGTTCACACTGCTGGATCTTTTCCAGCTCCCCATGATACACCTTGTCGTACATATGAATTGCACGACGTGGCATGGAAGACCATCGTGGCCAGCAACGAGGAGTGCTCACCAGTGTCGTACAAGATTACAAGCCATTGTCCCCCAAGAGCCATCGTCTCCGTGAGCGCGTCCCTCTTCGCTTTCCGTGAGTGGTTCTCCCGGTCGATCTCAGCCTCCATAACATTCTCAACATCCTGTCGTTCGATATGTTGGCGCTCCCGCACCATCTCCGTGTGCTCTTTCTTGAGTACGTTCAACCATTCTTTGATCGCATGCAGTCGATGCTGACCACCAGCCGCTACCAGTCGTTTCTTCCCGATCGCAGAGTCGTCGAGTTCCAGTTTGGGAAGCTCTTTTGCTACGTCTGCGCCAGGCTTGTATGTTGTCGTGTACGTTCCCGTCTTCATGTCTGATGTTGTCACCACTAATGGTATTGCTTTCATCATAGAGAACCTATCTGCTCCTTTCGTCAGAAACGACTGTACGAGACGACTTACCTGCGCTGTCTGGAGCGGTCGGTCGTTCCAATGACCGAACTTCAACTCGTCCTGCATGGCGATCAGATCCAATCGTGCGTACCCAATCACTGCCTTCCGCGCTCGCTCGTCTAGGTGCAGTCGGTTTGTGACCTCTTTCTCTAGTTTGCCGTCCCCGCTCGGTCGCGTGTCCAGCAACAATCCATCCCCTACTTTGGTCTTCTGTCTGTCGTGTGAGTTGCATCCTCCCCGTCCCCACCCTCGCTCACCTTCGTACCGCCTTTCTGATTCTCCTGGTCAGTCACGTCATCGATTTCATCGTTGTATTGTCACGTACGTTCCCAGACGACCCGTCTTTCTTCTTCCCTACCATGTTCTCTGTGCGTGTGTGTATAGAGGTGTTGGGGGTGTCGTTGGGTTGAGGGTGCTGTTACTAAGTCGGTGCACTGCCTACGTAGATCTTATCGCGATGATCGTAATCTGTTTGTCATTCACGTCTGTATTGGTGCCGGTACAATACAGTCGCGTGTCGTTTTGATCCTGTTGCTGTTCTGATCCCCCGACATGTCGTTTGGCGCATTTGGGATGGTAGTCCGAATGCGCTGGAAAGCATTTCATGATTCCGTTCTCCATATACCGTCGTTCTGTAAATCTCAGGTCGTCTACGTGTGTCGGTTCTCTCATGTCGCTGTTCTGATTCCCGACGTGTTGTTTGGCGCATTTGGGAGGGGTGTCTGAATGCGCTGGAAAGCGTTTCATGATTCCATTCTCTGTATATCACCGTATTGTAATTCTCAAGTCGTCCACGCATGTCAGTTCTCTCATATCGCCGTTCTGATCCTTGAAGTACCGTTTGGCGCATTTTGGAGGGGTGTCAAAATGCGCCGGAGAGCGTTTTGCAATCTCATTCTCCGTATATCGCCATATCACACATCTCATATTTGTTTCCAATTCCGTTTCATTGATATGCCCGTTTTCATTCTCGACGTGTAAGGTACAGACATGTCTTGTGTACTTCCAAGTCTCCACCACACAACCAGACATTTTTATTCACTACGAACCACACCATCTTTCTCTGATGTGTGTTCATGATCCACGATCCTGTCGTGTAGTTACCAGAACGTGATGTACATACAAACCCACCGCAACTCACCTCCGTGTACATCCATGCCTGGGATTCATACTGTAGAGGGCATCCCGTCGATCTAGCCAGCGTCATGACCAGCCGTGAACTGGTCCAGTGCTCACCGTTGGTACTTGTACAACACGGCCTACCCCCCTTCGTGATGCCCAGATCGTCACCAACTCGGCATCAAGGGCTTCACTCACCGTTTCCCTAAGCCTCTGGAGCGTCACCACCAGAACGGTACGATCATGACCATCCTAGACATGTCGCTCGTCCAACAGAACACGTACGTTGATGTATACATATATACATGATATATGATTGTGCCCCCAACACGCCTGTGGTACATGTGTGATATAGTATTGAGCGCATTTTGGAGACCCTCTCAAATGTGCCAGAACACATTATGGGTCACA
>JBBPJP010000964.1:0-12300 GCA_038088775.1 Boletus barrowsii | reverse complement strand
GCGCCACCATACCTTCGGGTTTACAATCCGCGAATGTCTCTTGATACATCCATCGCCCATCCTTGTACAGGCCGCAATCCGCGAGTTCTCGGAAAATGCCCTGGAGGGCCTGTTTGGGAGGAAGACCCTTGCGTAGGTGTCGGGGGAGAGCTACGTAAGGGAAGAACAACAAAGGATCTCGGCGGCGGTTGATGTTGTTGCCGTCCATCTTCTTTCCAGTGTGACCGTCGACGACTTCGTTCCCCGTCCGCACCGTTAACGCTGACAAATATAAATGTTATTCACAAGGAAAACGAAAAAAAAAAGAGAAAAAAGAAAAAGAAAAGAAAAGAAAAAAGAGAGAGAAAAAGAACATACAAGGATAAATTGAATCTTGCATTTGACGTGCGAAGTTCGGGACCTCCCGCGCATAACCACACTAGAAATGTGATGGTGAGCGCATGCCGAACTTCAAGCGTTTATCGCTCAGACGAATCCGCAATGTTTTCGCCATAGGATAGGATACCCACATTTCGGTCTATAGCCCTATCCGAAATAACAAGAGGCAAACTCGTGTGGGAAAATTCCGTGTCATAAATAGGGATCAGCGATTTCAGAGTCAGACACATTACATGCCGATTCAGAAGCCCAATCGCTGAACCCATATAGCTGTAAGCCCATCTTACCACCACACTAGATCCTTCGAATTATTGCCCCGTCCACCAATGTCCTGGATAACGATCGCCGAATTCCCTGGCGCGGTGTCCACGAAGATCCGCCCAATCGGTCGGTCGTTAACCGATTCGATCGTGGCCTTGGCTCGGCTAAGCGAGGCCAAGCTGGATGCCTCTCCTATGAAGGGCGGGAGCGGACAATATTATTGGTTTCGTTGTGCTGGCTTTCGTTTTCCTAGCTTGGTTCTTTCGTTTTCAGTCGTCGTTTTCACTTTCGTTATATTGTTTTTTGTTTTCGTAGCCCAGTTCTTTCGTTTTCAAATTTCAATCATTACTTTTCGTCTTTTTTTGTGTATTCATTTCGTTTTCGTTTTCGTTTCTCGTTTTTCGTTTTCCCCTGCAACTTGTGGTCACGATGTATTTGTCAGCAACTGCCTCTCACTGCACGCGACGACCTAAGTACTGACCTCACCCACCCGCCCTTCCAGCTTCAAACTTCGAGCTTCGAGCTTCACACGCGACGATGACGCGCCGTTGTGCTCGTGAGTCATCATGCGCATCCTCCCTCTCCTCACTGACGACCTATAACGCGATGATGACAGTACCTCACCCCTCCCTCACACGCGACGATACCGACGCCCTCATGCTCGCACCCGCCTGTCACCTCTCCCATCTCATGACGACCGCGTGCACCCTTTCCCTCACCCCCTCACTGACGAGTCGGTGACGACACGACGATGTGACTCACGACATGATGATGGCACCCACGATGCGACGATGATGCGACGATGTTATGCCGGTGAAAACGGCAATGGGCGTACCCTTGCCCTTGCCCACAGACAACGTGCCTCGGACGGGTACAGGTCAGTCTCTGGTACCTGGGTTATCCATTCTTTACTCGCACTCGGAAATACAATCTGTTATGATATTCAACTTGATCGTACAATGACATATAGTGACAGTACACAAAGTCAAAGTTACATGTCTCGCGCAATCGTCAATGCTTCAATCCACAACCACCGGCGAGACTGCATGTCAGCATGAGTGTGATTGAGAATTGGCTCCAGGCGGCGATGAAATTCCATGTCTCGAGGTACTGTGGCAAATGGACTGAGTGTGTCAGGAACCTCAACATGTGAGAGTTGCTCTGGCTGGTTTAGAACGAACGGATTAGGATTGAGCTGATCCAGGTCATTGGGATTGTTGGCATCGTGGTGTACACGGATGCGCTGGGAGTCGAGATCCTGCCAATCGATCCCATACTCCTCGATGTTTCCAACATACGGGTCTTCTTCATCTAGAAATAGACCCCGTTGCCCCTGCTCAATGGTCCCTTGGAGAAATAACGCATGAGGGGATAGGTGGCGTTCACCAGGTCGACCGATAACATGATGGTTCCAAGCAGCTGCCCACTGCTCGAGCTCCTCATTTATCATTGGAAGAAACAACTGATGGAGAAGCCATAGATGTGCGGAGTTGTTGATGTCGAGCCCATCCGAAGCCTCGAGACTATAAAAAAAATCCTTCCACTTGAGTCCAGCTCCATTTGTGACGTCTACCCATAATCTCTCAATGCGAATATTGTGTACGCTCCTATGTATACATGTCAGCCATCATTTCTGATTGTATATCGGCACAGATGTATACCTCCCCCAAATGTAAGAGCCACGCTATATACCTCTCACCTCCTCCATTCGTGCAGCAACGAGGAGATTTTCAGTTCCGTGATCTCCACGGACACGGCTTGGATAACCATGGATCTCGGCAATATCCTCAAAGAGTTGCAAGACTGTTTGTGCGCGATTGTTGTTTGATGCACGGATACCAAGGACATATCGTGAGTATCCATCTATGAAACCATGGATCACGATGCGCCATCTGATCAAGCCTGTAGTGAAGTTATCATCATGTATCATCATTGTCTGACTAGTAGTATGTACTCACCGTGCTGACCATCATGGTGTACGAGTGCCATTGGTCCAGCAACATTGTAGACTCGCCGCTGAATCCGCCGTGCTCCAAATGTGGCTGATGAAGGCCTGATGACCCTAAGATATGATGCTTCAAGTCTGCTTCGGGGGACTCGATGTCCAAGCTGCAGCAGGTATCCATCAATCATTCGGCGGCCAAATGCAGGAAAACAATGGTAGATTTCAAGGATCAGCTCGTCAAGCTGATTGTCGGATATATCAGATAAGTCTGATGAGGTGCCAGACCGATAGACTCGAGTCGTAACCCCATGTTCATCAGTCTCGTCGCTGTACACTCGCGGTCCTGGCTCGGACAATCCATATTCAAGCAGGCGGCGACGAATGGTGCGAGGATGACAGTTATAAAGTTGAGCAAGTTCCTGATGAGTGACTCGACGGCCAGAAACAAGGTGGGCGAGATCACCAGCATCAATGTCAACTCGGGGACGCCCAGGAGTAGTACCTGTAGTTTGATGTGAGCCAAGTGTGATTGGTGGGGCATCTGGGGCATCTGCCGACGTCATGATGGCCTCATCTAGCGCTGCAATCATCTCGGCCACACTTGAAAGAATAACATGTTGATTTTCATTGGGTATGTCTGGTAAGTGCTGTGTGTGGAAAGCGACTTTGGTAAAAATGCCACACAACAGCTTGTTTCTCTCACCTGAGAGATTTGTTCCATGAATTGTAAACAGATTCGTTTTTTTCTTCATTTAATCGTGCTTGATCACCTAGTTGTGTTCGGAGTGCCCTATGTACTCGGTTTCCAAGCTCTGTGAATGACTGGTATATGTTTTGTACTGGCAATGGGTCCCTGTTCTCTTCCATTGTTGATGATGGGGAAACAGCAATGGCAGCAGCTTGTTTGCTATGCTACCATGCTGTCCGACGCTCTCAAAAAGAACAAATTGTCCTGTGCTCCCAGAAATGGCCATCTGAATTGCACCCCTTTATAACAAGATATCCGGCATGACCAGTGTGCTCATGCATTCAAGCAGTTTGTGATGTGCTCTTGGCTGATGTGGGCTAACCAGTGCTGATGTCAGACAAGGGCAGACATGCATTCTTTGACTTCAACACATCAATACATACGGGGTAACATGACTTTACACTATGACAGCACAATACGACAGCACAACGACAGCACAATGACCAGTAACAGGCTCAGAGCAATAAAGGCAAACAGGAATATTACATAGGAAGTATCAGCAGAAATTATAGTGATCGAAACTACAGAGAACGTTGCACAGTGGTTAGTAACAAATACAGGCTCACAAGACATTATATGCAGTGGCAGAGTCATTGGCAATAAGGGAGTGGATCCAGTTGTCGAAGTTGAAAGCAGCATGAGCATCATCAACTGGAGTGTCAGTGGCAATTGTATCAGCAGTAAAAGTATTAAGAACAACATCTAGAGTAGAGAAACACGTATGAACCATCAGTCCCTAGCAAGTAATTACTGTAGTCAGAAAGCGACATAGATTTACAAATTAGACATACCGAAACACTTGCTAGTGGATTTTCTGCATGAAGAATAAAATTAACCTATTGAAAACAATTGGTCACTGCGACGCCAACTTGTTTGATAGTAGTAAGCAGCAACTCACATGAATCTTTTGCCTTGGATTGACAGGTAAGAAGCAACTCTCAGTTACGACACGTAAAAAGAGTTTGGCACGAGACAGAGGATCCTGATCATCATCCGAGTCATTGAATAACATAGATCCATCTGGACTTTTAGGGGCACCTGCCCCTCGAAGGTAGCACTTCAAACGGTTCATGAAGCCTGTAGCGAGGGCATCGTAATCGAGGTCAGCATTATACCCACCCGATGTTGGGGCGACAACAGGAGGGGATGCATGGAGCAGATTGATGACTTGCTCTGCACTAGCAATGGTTCGGTTACTGAACATTCCAATCAGAATGTCAGACAACAAGAAATTTTCTATCAGAGAGAACAACTATAGAAGGATTTATTTCAATTACAATGCTAGAAAGGAAAAGAGAGGACGAACGCTTGCAAACCGAGTTTGGCCAGGAACCGTCTCCTGAAATGCGAGTCCAAGCGCTTCATAGATTGGATGTCGCTCATGATGCACATCTGGATAGTTGAACACCATGAGCGAACAGAGTCGTTGACCAAGCGATACTTGTGCAGCAGGCAATAGGTTCGACAATTGCGAGATCTAGAAATGACTCATGTTAGATATTGATGATACAGAAGATTGAGGTTCCAATACGTACTCGAGCATTGCTATCAAGCTCCAAGATCATGGTATATGGATCGCTACCAAGCCGAATTTGCTGTGATTGGGGCCAAGTCTTGAGTCGTGCTGCAGTTGAAGGTACTATTATGTCGAGAAAGGTGTCGGAAGTTGCTGTGTTATAGCCATTGATCAAGAGAAGGATGAGTGCAGGCGAGATTGGAAGAAGCTCCATTCCCCAGAGTAATCCAGTTCGGAGAATAAGTCCGTATGCACGAAAGGCTTGTAGGTCATCACTTGAAGGGGGGATAGTGGTTACGACAGGAGTATAGAACCCGTCTTCCCGCGTAACTTGCCAGTGGTGGGAGCAAATGATCTTCTGAATGAGGCTGTCCCATATTGCACGGAGGGGACCATCACCAACTGCCTCATTGCTAGATGCTGGTGCATCAGTAAGCAACAGTTTTGTGACAACATAGAAAACCTACATGGCAGCGGTGACGTGGCTGAAATTGATTGTGGTAGGATTGCAGTTCTGTAACACTGTTTCACCATGCCGAAAAACTTGTTGACTATCTCCACCAATGGAGAACCCTTCCGGAGACTGGCTCCAGTCCATACAGAGGTCAATAAATGCCTGTGCAGCATTGGCAGGCGTGTCCGAAGATATCATAATCTGGATCTCCGACAGAGCAAATATAGATCTGGAGGTCTCAACTTCGGTCTTGATGAATTCTCACCATGCAACAGCGGCAGCACGATGGTCTGGTTCAGCATGGAATGAGGGTAACTCCACAGCCATTTGACCATTGAGAAGAGGGGGTGGGAGATTTCCAAGTTGTGTAAAAAGTGGTGAAGCAGATTCCACTGAGGCCCCGGGCTGAGACTGTGACATGTGTTAAAACATATTACAGATTTTGGTAGCTACGCACCCCAGTATCCAGGGTAAGCACACATCCATACGTCTTGCAGTGGTACTCATTATGCTCTTCAAGGCTGTTAGCAGTGTAATGACCATTACAGCCTCTTAGCGCCAGGCAGAAATGATGGATGCCGACCCCATTGAGCAGACCTGTGATCACTGCAGATTTCGGAACTTGTTAAATCAGTTATACTGTGTTCAGATACATTGAAAGCTTGTGACAGACTTACTGATGTATACGATCTGATAGCTGGCGTATGCTCCAGTCAATTTACAAATCCTTGACGCATTTTTGTAGAGCCTTGCATGCGTAACTGAATCCGTGTCGGCCTCACTTCGAAGTTTTCCTCCGAGATCAGATGCTCATTGACCCTTGCCCGTCATCAAATAGGTCCATGGGTAGTCTTCCGTGGATGTCGTGGAAGATGATGGGGCATTGCTGGGGCGGATGGTGTACTCCAGACCATGCTGCCCAAGATGCTGGTTGAGATGTTGATGGATCACTGGGGCTGCAGGAGCGTCATCCTCTGCAACACACTCAACATCAAAGGCAAGCTTGAAATTTTTCATCTGCTCGATAAAGGCGGTTGCTTTATTAGGTGTCATGCCTCGAAGAATCTTGAAATTCTCCCCGCTGACAGTGGGGCCATACTGTCCATACGGCTGTGTAATGATTGCGAAGAGTCAGTAAGAACATATCGAGCATAAGGAAAATACTTGCAGGCTCTGGATGGATGACGATGAGATACTTTTGTGATGTACTACCACGATTGGTAGATGTCTGCTTCCTGGCCCGAGGGTTTCGAACGGGCGGTGCTCCCATCGATGTGGTGCGCGGTCCAGTTGGGATTTGGGCGATTCGGGATGGGAAGGAGCGGCATGGAGATGCTGATATTCCCCGAGCAGCCATTGCACTCTGCATCCTTCGGTCATTGACCGATCTGCTTGGAGGTGGACCTGGGCGACTCCACATCCATAATGCTGTAGAGGGTAGTACCATGCTTGAATCGACCTCAGTGCGGGCCATGCCAAGGGGTGACAGCAGGGGGTGCAAATAACTCTGAAGAGCTGTTGTATGGTTGCCACCCATCGTTCCCGAACTTGGTGGGGACAAAGCAGTTCTAGACCCAGATCCATGACATGGGGTTTGAGCCATTGGCAGGGCCATGTCGCCAGGCAGCGAATGCACAAAGTATTCCTCATGGCATCTTGCACACCTTGAGTGCGGGGTGGGTTCACGTTCGGTCTAAGTACACATCAGTCACTTGGTAAGATTGTAAGCAGGAACCACCCTCACCGTCATGAACAACTCACCATTTTCACAGTGGCGTGGAGGCAGGCTGGGTTGGGGTCCATGGTCATGTTGACCATGGCCACATACACATGCTGGCGGAAGCTGTACAAGATCTGTGAGCGATGGCAAGTAACCACAAAAATCCTTACATCGTCCACTAGGTATGCACTGCACCGGCAGATGTGACAATGGGTGCCAGGTATCGCGTTCATGCTAGTACTGGCAACTGCCAGTGTTGGCGATCGTCGCCACGATGGTGGAGGTTGGGAGAAAAAAAATTGTGGGCTCTGATTTCCTGGTGATTGCCATGAGTGGACCGTGCGCGTGCAGCCAACATCGGATCAAAGTCTAAAGCTTCTCTTGAGGCAAAGAATCTCGGAGGTTGGGTGACAAGAACATGTGGAAACACTGGAAAGTGAGACATGGGATCAAACATAATGTGAAAGATCAAAAATTGAAAATGAACACCAAAGATTGAAAACGAAACCAAAGACCATAAATGAATACGAAAGATTGAAAACGAAAACGAACAAAAATGAAAGAACAGGAATGAAAACGAAAAAGATCACGAACGAAAATGAAAGATCACGAACGAAAACGAAAGATCAAGAATGAAAACGAAAGATCCAAAATGGGGTAGGGACAAATATTTTGTCCACGCCAGCCCCCCATACTCTCCTCGTACCGTCTCCATGCTTCGACACCCTTTAAAGAAGCTGGCTTCCCTAATTCGCCCTGCAGATTTTTATGACTGACGGCATGTATTACAACAACAAGAGTTGATTCCACACAGGAATTCTGGTTCCGGAACTGCCTCGTATGTCGGGGACCGATCGTGATGAAGACACCCAGCCGTTGACCAAGATCATAGTGTGGCCAAGGCGAGCCACGGCATTTTTGAAAAAAAAAAAAAACCTCCGCATTGTTGATTCTCAAGTTTTCTGGCCATTCGCGAACACATGGCCCACGAAAAACCCTTCGTTCCGCGCGTCAACGACGAGGACACCTTGTGGGAAGTAGACATCATTGCTGAAAATGCGAGGAAATATCAGGTTGTTTGACCTGGTACAGATCCTGACACTGGAAAACCTCGGGGACCGTCATGGGTTGACAAGTGCGACTGCACAGATCAGGCTGTAGCCCGATGGGAGGCGAGGAAAAAAGAGAAATTGATACAGTCGAGGAATGAACCTGGTAAGAGTATTCCTGTATATCCCTCCGTCGTTGAACTCTGCCGAAGGTACCGATGAGCGGGCGGCCATCCCTGTTGATCACGATAACTGCAAGCGGCAGCGTGAAGACACCCAGGACAAAGATCCACACAACGTAAGCAACAAGAAATCCAAGAAGCAAGTGCTGCCTCTCCCTGTTGCTGCAACATCGACTGTCAAAACTAATCATGCATCCCCTGCAATGAAGATTGGCCCACCCTGTGGTGTGGATTGCAAGAAGGAAAAACAAACACCTACTGAAGTGTCTCGTCTGTCCGTTCCAAGATCATCTCAAAATGTATCAAATTCCTGCCTGCCTGTGGTCAAGTCATCTGGAGCCGGTACCTCTCTGTTGGATTCAATTCACTCTTGTCAAGGAGGAATTTCAGACGAAGAAGTGAAATGCTCCCAAGTTGCTTCACCCGCATCCAACATGATCCTGCCCACCCTTGCATCCACTTCCGCACAAACAGCACAGGTTGATTGCTTTTCACTATCCTGGTCTGATACTGACATGTATTTGTTTAGACACCTCCCCCACCCTCCCTTTCTCAAGAGGATCGAAGAGTTACAGTATGGAATCAGTATTTCTTCCAACCCCACACTGAAGCTTGCCATCGGGGTAAGAGAGAATCAGATCTCTCATTGTAACCCTCTGACACATTGTAGACTGCTCCAGTTTCAGTATCAGCGCAGGGAAACATGAAGGAAATCGAACGACTTCAATGCCAAATCAGTGTTGCGTCAAACGTGACATTGAAGTTGGTGCTTGAGACCATTGCGGCACTTGGAACAAAATAGGATGGTTCCTATGAATTGTTCAGTGTACATACTTCTAGAATTCTTAGCTAAGGCTTAGTAGCTCGATCGCACGTCGCCACTTGTTTGTCACCTCTCAGGCAGTAAGCCATTGCAATGGAGGAGGTGCGCATGCGTGCACCCTCGATTTAATACCAAAGTATCTCTCCTCCATATTCGACATCCTTGTTGCCATCCTTGATTTGAGCAACATCAGCTTACAGAGGTGGATTGCAGGGATGTCTCTGCCTCCGTTGCAAACACGTTTGTCCTCGAGCACGCCCGCGCGTCTCATCTGATAACTCTCAATTTTGATGCACAGGCATGCATTGCTCCAGGTCTGACATTTGATTCATCATCGACCCATCGGCCACTAGGCTCGTCAGCCCAACGACCTTCCATTGCAATGGCCACTGTTCACTTTTCGATGGCCTTGAATGCAGGTTGAACGTTGTCCCACAGGACGCGCTTGACCCCCTGCGCGTCGTGGATATGCCCAAAGACATGTACCTGTGGGCAGACGTGCCAGAGCACCGACAGGAGCGCAGCGCACCCCACACTGTGATCAAGAATCAAGATAGGCCAATGGCGGGGCGTGCATCACAAGCACGTCCATCTGGGGTAGCACCGCAGGCCAGAGTGCCATGGCCGTGCTGGGATGGGATTCAGAGGACAACTGGAAGCGCGGGAATTGGAAGGCAAAGGTACAATGTTTTAGGTATAAAGGCTTCTGTTGTCAAAGTAGATGAGCGTGGGATAGGCCTGGGGATGTATCCATATGTGTCGGGTTCGACAAGCGTGCCGTCATGGTTGCCTGCACTGAAGACCCTGCCGAGGCGCTCGGCCATGCGAGGGCATCGCAGAGGTGCCCGACTGGGCTAAGCAAAGCGGATGTACAGGCTCCATATCACCTTGCATTCATTCTGATGCACAGTGGAGGTCGTCAGAGAATGAGCGTGGGATAGGCCTGGGAATGTATGCGCGTGTGTCGGGTTTCCATGACGCCAGTTTGAACATCCTTGGAGAAGGTGTATGGGTGTTTGATCCCGGGAATGACGATCTTGTGCTCAGTAGCGACTCGCTCGAACTCTCCATTGGGTTGTTACTCCTTAGAGAAAATTCGACAAGGAAATGAAGGACAGCGACTTCGAACGTGAGACTCAGATTGCCGCGGGTGAGTGATTTTCACAGTTTCACAGAAGTTGCGTAACTTGTTGTTCAACAGCGATGAATCCAGCTTTCCAGACTGAGCCACCTTGCCATACGTGTGAAAGCGCTATGTATCTGAAGGATGCTTCCACCACTTGTTGGATGCGTCCGTTGTCCAGGGGCCGCGTCATAGAGTAAACCAACACTTTGAACTCCGGTTCCAACCTGAATATATGTGCTCATTCTGGTCCATCTCAGAGACTTCACGTCAATGAGCACGAGCAGGGATGTCTTGGAGACTCCGTGGACGACATTGTCGATGGCCGTCTTCGACTGGGAGGGAGAGATGTATTCCTTGACTAGATCTGTCCAATGCGACTTACGATGCTATTTCGACGCCGATAAAGAAAGTGACGCTCACAATAGGCATCTGGATTGGGAGACGACACAATAAGGGAGTGTATGCGGATGAACAAACTCATCGCATCGTCGTACTGCCGCAATCCATGCAGCGCCACGTATCTTCTCTCATACTCCCATGGACTCGAAGAGTCCTCCTTGATTGCCTGAGTCGGTTGAGTTCTAGACTGTCAGAGAGCAAAGGATATCTCATCTACATCCTTCAATGCATCCTCCCACAACCCCAACACTCCTCGGGAAGTGCTCTGCTTGAGAAGCATCCTAGCAGGTTTCGGTGGGTTCAGGAACAGCGCAGCAGAGTATCATACGACCACTCGCTTGGGATCGTTCAACCTTGCTGTTTCATCACCGCTGCTTTTGAATGTTGTGGCGCACGTTTCAATGACGTCTGGCGCTGAACAATCAACACCTATCATTGTAGTTGATCAGGAGAATGCACACCTGGTCCCAACCTGTGATCATCTCGGTCGTTAACACTCCTTCGCCATGCGTATCGACCATGGTATACATGGCATTGGACAACACTATCTGAATTTCGGTGGAAAGTCTATTGAAGTTCCGACTGAATATCTATGAAGTAGAGGTGGCATCATTAAGGAGGAGGACGAGGAGGGATTGGCTTACAAGGGAGATGACCACAAGATAGGGACCATTTTGAACCAGGATGGCTTCCTTCGCACGCTTGAACAATAGGGCGAGACGAGGAGGATGAGTGCCAGTTCAAGACCTCCGCATACTGCGTAACCACTGACTACAGTGATGACGGGCTTGTTGAGTTTGGAAATGACCTCCCAATTGGCGAGGAAGTTGGAAGTGTACACTTCGGCGACTGATAGAGGTCTCTCTCAGCGTGGTGCAGAGGGGGTAGAAATAGGTCATTACATAACTTGTCTTTCATTTCGTATGTATCATGTACCTGCGAACGTCCTGTCCGAGCCTGCGAGTACCGTGGCACCTACGCTTGTACCGTCATCTGCCTCTTTCAGTGCGCTGGCGATATCTTTGAAGTGAACAGTGTTGGTGTGTTGAGAGCTCTCATCACTCCGGGCTGGGGTCTTGATACGAGTACATTCTCATAGTGGGCGGACAAGGATGTCGATGGGACGCGCTGCATGAACGGTGTGATGGGGCACGGTATTAGAGCCTGTATGGAAACCAACGGTAACCGTGGGTGAAGTCATGTGAACCTTTGGCGATTCGGCATGGCACCGGCTTCAGCTTTTGGAGCTCAAATGCTACTTATCCCTAAACCTTGAATTTTGTACTATGCTTTCACCTAGTGTTGTGCTAGGCCTGGCCTCAGGCCCCGGGCCACATGGTAGGGCTTATCATGGCTTTTGGCCCGGCTGCTGAAACCTCTGGGCTGTAAGCTGGGGTCAAGGCCGGGGCACCAGTGTACCTATAGATGCTTCTTTGATACTTCACAAGATGTCCGGGTAGCACCATAAACTGTACATTTCTACGAATAAATTTTCGTTTACTCGACACTGGCCAGCCTCAGCCCAAAAGGTTAAACCCGCATTATGAACGGCGACAACAGCGCAAACGGTTGTCCTAAGCGAGCCGCACTTCTCTCAGCAAGGCTTAGAGATACTGAGAACGCAGCCACGCCAGAGCTTTGATCACACCAACAAGCACAAACCACTGCACAAGAGCAGCCGAACCCACCTGCCTCCAAG
>JBBPJP010000963.1:0-12300 GCA_038088775.1 Boletus barrowsii | reverse complement strand
TCACCTTTGCAGAGAAATGGGTCATTCAGACTCGTTTTGCCCTATTTGCCGCAACCCCTTGGACGATGTGGACTTCACCAACTACAAGGTGAACAAGGGAGACGAAGGAGTATAGAAGGTCTCGCGGGTGCTTCAACCGTACGAAGGGGGTAATGTTACGGTCTACGAAGGGGGTACTCATTTTCTCAGTTATTTTTCCTTGACTCTTTCGCTCGCCTTTCCTAGTCTCGCTCTATCATCACCGTACGCGGTTGTATTTGTAGTGGAGTTGTCCTCCACACTACCAGATACATTCTCTCGATCTGTTTCCCTTTATGTCTCACACGGCGCCCTGCCCATACCCTTACTTAGTCTTTCATTCCACTCCCGTCCACAGTCGCCTCTTCAGACTTCTCACTGCGGACTGCGCCTTACTGTGCATCATTTATATTTCATATTCGTCCGCAGTCTTCTTCAGACTTCTCACTGCGGACTACGCTTTTACTGTGCACCGCAGTATTCTGACTCGTTATGCTGCGCATACTTATCTCGCACGGACCAGGGGCCTACCGTATATATAGTCTCGTACTTCTTGCCTGTATTTTCCCTTAAGCTAGTTCTACGCAATATAGTGTTATTCTAGTGACCTTCGAGTCTAGTGAGCCTCTTCAGGTACCTAGATAGAAGAGACCCGCCGAGTCTTTGCATTGTCTCGAAGATAGGCCCCAGACCTCAGAGCTCCTCATCCCTCGTCACTCTTTCATCTTACGTTCTTCAACCCATATCACAGCACGCTTCGTCACCACTACACTGTGCATTACACTTAGCATTGCATTGTGTTAGAGTAGAATCATTCACTACGCTACTGCTTACATAACAACTGTACAGTACCTAGTTTATCTCGCCACACCTGTACTACTTTACCTTGTCTGTTATCACGAACAACATCTGCCGCTCCGTCCCGCGTCGCTCGCGTCCCGTTCCCGGCATACGACTCTTCAACACATTGTTTAACGTTTAACATTTGATGACACCATCTTCTAGCTTGCCGTGATGACTGGAACCATCACCGATCCCCTCTGCGAGACCATCTGTCGTCAGCGCATCTTCCCCTACCCCCCTGAATGTGACGTTCGACGAAACGGTCTTCTGCAGGTGGTCAAACCTCCAGACCGTCGATTGTACCGACCGCGCAGGTGACGTACCTTCGAAATGATCCTTGGTGCTCTGAGCCACTGAGTTTCGTGTTTTTGGGCGAGGATGCTCGATGATATAACATGGGTCAGGTGTTTTTCATTATCGTGGTTCTCGGTGCAGCAAGTACTGTTGTACTTAGTTTATTTAGTTTACTAAGGAAAACGGTATTATTGAATCCTGCCTTTGTCGTCGTCAGTTTTCAAAGGTTTGTTGATTCGCACGATTATCGCACTTGCATTATTCGGCGGCAAGTGATGGTGGTTGGTACTAGCTATATAGATTGCCAAGAAAAACTTCAAGAAGAAAACAGCGTGAACAGAGCCCCGAAAGCATAATGACGTAGCAGTGTGTTTACAGTTGGTATAAGGTTTAAACGGGGAGATGGACAAAGCAAGCAGCCCGGGCTCGGTGGGAAGCAAGAGGAAGCGAAAAAGCGAGCCACGACACGCTACACACGATTTCACCCTGAGCTCGATATGTAAACACGAGCAGGCCAAGCTCGGCCTCATCTGATAGATGTGATTCATCCATTTTGCATATAAGGGCGACCTGTACCAGGGGATAAATAATTCCTACGTCGTTGTCCCCGGCCCTCACAAGGGCTCTCTCTGTCTGATTCTGAGTCACCCTGCACAATCACCCTCAGACGACATATAGATACTCGAAAATGACCGTGTTCTTGTCGACCAAAACAGACATCGAAGTTGTGCTGTTCTGGTTGTTGTCATAGACAGTGGCCCCCAGGGGATGGTAAAGGTCGCCACCTGTCCCGATAGCCGTGGCATTCTCGAAGGCTATCGTGCCAAAGTCGGCCAGAGTCATGTTAGCGTAAGATTGGACCATCCACTCTGCGGACGTCAAACAGAGCGCATTACTAGACTGGATATCCTGCCAATAGTCCCCGTTTGTATTCTTGTTGTTGAACGTCACAACGCCATAGGTATTGTTGGTCGGTAGCATGACCCCGATGTCGATGATGTCTCCAGGAGAGATGATGCCAATGTCAATCTCATTCGGCGACTGCACGTAGGAAGAGCTCCACAGATACCAAGCTATACGCAACGACAGAACAAAAAAAAATGAGACAGATCGTGCATGGTTTAAATCTCATTACGTTGATATTTGGGACCCCGGTCGATTTGTTGAAGTCTTATCCCAGC
This sequence comes from Boletus barrowsii, assembly GCA_038088775.1. Taxonomy (NCBI): domain Eukaryota; kingdom Fungi; phylum Basidiomycota; class Agaricomycetes; order Boletales; family Boletaceae; genus Boletus; species Boletus barrowsii. The sequence goes on along the minus strand of JBBPJP010000963.1, from coordinate 9,964 downwards.
CTGAAAAGCAACACCGCCGCATGTGTCGATACCGTCGATACCGACCCATGCATTGGCAGCAGTGCCATTGTCACTTGAAAGTGTGGGAACCACGAGAGTGCCAAACACGTAGTGGAAGGTTCCCTGTCGAAACGAAAAAGGATGAGATCAAGCACAACAGGGCCCAAGAGATCGATAACATACTGCATCCCGTACCCAGGCAGCACCAGCCATGTTTGTTGTCACTTTGACGTCAGAGACGGTGTCAGTATGCTTCTCAACAAGGTCGAGAGGGGACCGGCGGAACTCGCGAGGGGCCGCCAGAACGGCAGGGGCGAGAGGGGCGAGTAAGAAGCTGGAGATGAGCAAGGTACTGAAGTGCATGGGGAAGTGCATTTGGATGATCTATGGATGGTTCAGATATCTGAGGCTGGGGTCGGAAGCGCAGTGCGACCTCATGCTATTATGCGTTCTGCAGGCCACCCAGCTGGCTGTGTTCCATTTCCAAACAAGCAATACAGGAACGAGCTGTCAGCGAGAATGGCAGCGATTATCCTAAGGCGGAGGTACCGTCGGTTAACCTGGATTATCAGTGTCAGTCAATTGAGATGAGTTCACGTCCTCGTGGCATGGTCGCTGGGGGGAAAGTCGAGTAAGCCGAGTTACTTTGAACCCGTTGAACCAACAGTGGTACTAGGTTCGATTCGTCCTGCCCTCGGTGTCATCAGTATGAACCGTACCACGTTCACTGCAGAATTGAAACGTTGATGCATGATGAGGCACTGTAACAGCCTCCTTGAAGTGTCAACTTGAAGCGTATGTAAGACCCGTATATGTGCGCACCTAATTGCTGGCTTCAACTTGCAACGCATGTATCAAGTCTTCGGCGGACTTCTGCGCTTGTGACCTGGTCTCAGCGATCGACTGGCACACAGCAATCCCAGCCACGGCGGTGACAGACCAAAAGGCCCTGACACGTCAAACGTCACCTTGCAACTCAAGTCAATTTTCCCTCCCAGTTAGGCTGTGCACACGCCAGAGATACAAGTATCAGTTTGACGATGGTCAGTGTAGATTGCCAACGGTGCGATGCAAAAACACATCAACAGAAGAAGTAAGAGTAAGTAAAACATCGTAGAAAAGGGATTTGAAGAATAATTGAAAACCATGCAATATTCTCGTTGATACATAGCGCAGTGAGTTTGGACCATGAGGGTGTGTGAGGTGGGTATGAGTTGCATTTCAATGATGATGACCAGAGAGCCGAGGGAAAAGATGGAAGATGAAAGGAAACAGGAACCCGCGCGAGCACAACAGTGAGTGAAACGCGGAAAGGGGGGAATACCGTCCGCGAGGGTCTAGTTGGGATAGCCACGACACTTGGCAGATCTACATGAACACGGGATCTTGTCTTGCTCGATGGGAAAATGATAGTCTGGTAAAGTGTCAATTTACCAAGCACGAGAAGAAACCGACGAAAACACGACACACCATACGTGATCTCGTCCCCAAGCTCGATATCCTGCTTGGCATAAATCACAATTTTCTTTTCCCCACTGATCGTGATAATCTTTGCAGTGCAATTGGGATCACATGAATGATTAATCAGCCGTCTATCCTCGTCCACCGTTCGTCAGACACGTTTCGACGACAGAATGCTCCAAACAGAAAAACGTACCCAAGATTACCCTTCTTCGTGGCGTCCACGACCAAGTCCTCATCAATGCGGAAAAGATAGCTACTCCCAATGCCCTGTCGCTCGTACACCTTTTCGCGCTTGTCTGCAACTTGCGCACGAATAATCTCGCCCACGTATTCGATGACCATCTCTCCCCTTGCGATACGCTCCATGGCATACAGTCCCCAATCGTGGATGGGGGATCTTGCGAAACGAAGGTGCTTCTTCCGCGTCTGCAACTGATTGAATTTGATCGACAATTCCGCTGCGCCCGTCTCGCCTTTTGATAGCGCGACGGCACGCTGAACCTGGTTGATCTCTTCCAACCCTTGCGCACGCCGCCGCGCATTGGCACGATTCGATCGTGAAGAAGTGACATGCTGAGCAGGCGGCTGCTCGGTCGCGGCAGCGTTTTCGACGTTGGTAGAACGGAGTGTGTATTGGGCGACATAGGCTGACTTTTCGGCGTGTGAGATTTTGTAATAGCCTTCCGTACGCGCGGAGCCTGTAAGATGTTTGCGGAACGGTGGAACGGAATCTGGGGGAGGCGATGGTGCACGTGGGGGTTCGGTTTCTCCAGATAGAACCAACCGGGCAAAGTAAAGATCTTCGTCGTCTGCGCAGACACCTTCTTGGAACGGATCGGGAGGCCGTATCAGTGGCAGTGGCAGTGGCACCTGCGGGACGGGGGAGGGCGAACGCGATATAGGTTCGAGTTTGGAGACATCGATGGTCGTGGTGGTAGGTGGAACGAACACCAAAGTGTCTGAGAGAATGACTTGTTCGACCACCTCCTTGACCGGTTTCTTCTTGGGTGGCTTCTTCTTGGACGGTGCCTTCTTGACCGGGACTTCCTCCTCCTCCTCCACGTCCTTCTTCGTCTTCTTCTTGACCGGCTCCTCCACCTCGACGTCTTCTGATAAAACGCGCTTTCGTACATCCAGGCCCATGTCGACCTCGACCTCGACCTCAACCACCGACTCGGCCTCAACGCTCGCTTCCTTTGTCATGACCTCTTTCTTCCGCTTCTTCTTCGGTGGCGACACAAGTGGTTCAGGCTCCGGCTCCGGCTCTGGCTCGGGTTCTGGCTCTGGTGCAGGTTCAGGCTCAGCCCCCACCACCTCCATCTGAACTTCCTCTACCACAGGTGCCATCACGCTCTTGACTTCCTCCTCCCTCGCCCTCTTGCCCGGTTTCCGAAACGACAACCCCTTCCATCCTCTCTTCTCCACCGACTTGCCTTCCCCATCGACACCCTCCTTCGCTTTCGACGTCACTGTCACCTTGGCCTTTTCCTCCGCCACCAGCTTGCGCAACCCAGCCGCAATGACCCGTTCCGTAATATCCTTCTCCAACAACGCCCGAAGCTCCTTCAAAATCGCCTGTTCCGCAGCCTGCACCATCTCTTCGCGTGTCCATGCCTTCTTCACCCCCGCTGACGGCTCGCCCTGCTCTGCTAGCGCCACCGCGTCTTTTGAAGGCGGTGGACACGCAGTCACCGTCACTGAATGATGCGCGATCGTCCGTCCACCCGAGTTTAGCACCATTCCTGCCCGCCGCGCCGAATCGGGTGTTTTAAACGTGACGTACCATGCGCCGTGGTCGCGTAGGACGCTGTCCACCTTGAAATCGGAAAAGAACGCGAAGACGTCGGATTCGAGGACGGAATGCATCGCCCCACCGCTCAGCTCGAGACGGACGTGGTCGTAGCCGTTCTTGGAGAGCGCAGAAAGAATGGCAGGAGAAGCAGAGGAACGAACGAGGCCGTGACGTGCACTGGGATGGGCAGGCTTCCGTGCAATCGGAGATGGGGAACGAGAACGCGGTGTCCGATCGCCAAGCACATGGGAGTGGTGTAACGAACGTCCGCGAGAGTGAACAGGCGTGGACGACGAGGAGTGCACAGAATGCGGCGCGAGATCGTGGAGAGAAGTATACCGGCTGCTCGTCGAGTTGTTCATCTTCGCCTTGGTGAGAGCAGGTGCCAGTGGTGGTGGTGGTAGTTTCTCGGCCATCGGACGCGCCTGCGGCGTCGGTGATGCCCGGCCACTCGGGACATGCGCGGGACGCGGTGGGAGTTGATGACTCGGTCGCCAGGTCTGATTCGAAGGATTAGGGGTCTGTGTCGAGTTCGGGGTTGATGTTGAGGGCGGAGGATGAGAATGCGGATGGGGAGGAAGATGTGCTGCTTTGGCCTCTCGTTCCTTTCTCCGTTTCTCTTCCCGATCCCGTTTCTTCCGCTCGTCCAGCTCCTTGAGAACAGCTTTCAACTTCAACCCCTCACCGTCTGAAACCACTTTGACCTCGTCGCCCTCACCAGCTCCTGTCACGACACCAAGTTTCTTCCCATGCGCACGTTCGACACACTGTTTTGCTTCATCGTGCGTTTGATACCGGATAAAGACGATGCCGAGTGCCATCCCAGTCTCCATATCAATCTGTGGCTCAAACGACGCAATCTTTCCATGCACAGAAAACGCACGTCGTATATGTTGCGTCGGCGTCAAAGGCGAGATATGCATGACGAGTACGGCGGTAGGCGGTGGAGGTCCCGTCGATTGTTGATCATACTGTTGTACGCGTGACCTCATGTCAGAACACGACCCAACCATGATGTCCATGGACGACGCACCTCGTATTTAACCTCGTGAAACGCTTCCCGTCCCGGACGTCTCTTGAACCCGGATCCCTTGCGCGGATCCTTGGGTACGGGTGCTACCTCATCTTCAATCACCTCTCCATCATACCGTGTGATCGTCTCCTTGCCCTTTCCCTTGCCATTAATCCGTAGTTCCGAAGATGCGGGTCCATCCTTGTTAGCAGCGCGAATTTTCTCGAGAAGCACACGCATGCGACCGTCTCGATCCTTGTCCGTGATAGGGTCATATATAATCTTGAAATTGCGTCCAGGTGGGTATTCAGAGGGAGATGGTGGCCAAGGCGGGGGTAATGGAAGGGAATAAGGTTTCGGAGGCGGAGGTGGAGGTGGAGATGGGGGTCGGGCCGGTTTTGAACTCGACGCGATAGGTTCTGACGTATCCGGGGGTGGAGGTGGTGGTTCCCAAGGAGGCGGCTGGGGAGATGGCGGTGTGGATACGGGAACCGAGAGGACACGGGGAGGTGACGTGGGTGGAGGTGGCGGTGAGGATGATCGTGCGCGGTCATGAGCAGGTGGTGTTGGCGGTGGTGGCGGTGGAGATGGCGGAGGCGGTAGCGATGGTGGTGCGGGGTCAACGGTCGGGGGAGGTGAAAGAGGTCTCGAGCTCGGTGGGGGCGGTAGATGAGGCGGCGAGGGAAGTGGGGGCTGGGACGGAGGGGACCCAGGCGGAGGCGGGGGCGGGGGCGGAGGCTCATCTGACGGGGGTGGTCCTGGGGGTGGTGGAGGTGGGGGCGGTTCTGATGTCGGCTGGGGAGGTAGAAGTCGCGATTCAGTGTGCGACGTCCGCACGTTCAATGCAAATGCAATCTTGACGGGCTCATGGGGTAACATGCCATCCTCGACCGTCGCTGGGGCAGGTTTCTTTGGCGCTGATGGTAGCAAAGACTCTGCAGAGCTCGCGGTCGACAGTCGAGCCTGCAGGTCGAGTCTTCAACACCGACCCAAGACTGGTCACAGAAAAAAAAGAAACTTACGTCGGACGTGGGCCATCCCGACTCGACTTGTTTTCCCTTTTGCGACGATCTCGGGGCTAGCGGTGCGTGGGGGATGCTGGGGGAGGTGGGAGGATAGCCGTTGACGATAGGCTTTGTTCGGGGCTGACTGGGAACGCCATTGACGAGACTGCGTGGTCCCGTTGGGGGGTGCGCACCAATTTTGCTCGAGGAACTGCCTGGCGAGGTTGATGTAGAGGGTGCCGATGGGGATGTCTGCGACGCGGAGACCGGGGTGGGTAAGGAACTCAGAAGCGCCCTTGGACCGCGCGGGGGCGCCTTTCCAGACATGTCGGGGGGTAGGTGGTGACAGTGGTGAGAGAAAGACGTCGTCGTCGCCGTTGACGACGACGAGTAAATAGGTGAGAGGAGGAGGAGGAGTACTTGGCGGCGTGGAGGAGACAAACAAGTTCACTCGTTCGCTTCCATCTCCGAGCGCGAGCAGTGCTGAGCCCTCGTCCCACACAGAAAAATCCAGTCGCCGTGTATTCAACGTCCAAGCGATTAAAGAGACATGCAGTTCTATTACTAGTATGTCCAGCGCAGAAAAAAAAGCCATAAATACAAGCAAAGAAAATTCATCAGATCCATGATCGCCGTAGCGAAACAGTAAAAAAACCACCCATGAACCTTCCCAGCGCCAATCAGGGGCCTCTGTGATCCCCACTGGCAGATATACCCAATGGCCGTGCCGTTCTCGGCGTCATTGGTCTCGCCGTGCGCGGCTCATCCATATCGCTCTCATCGTCGGATGCATACGTCTGTACGATCTGTATTCGAGGATTGTCGTCAGGCGCCGTCGCGTACGAGGTGACAGTGCTCGTGCGCGACCCAGCACGTTCGTCCACTCGAGGCGATATCGACTGCGATGGTGATGGCGAACGTGGTAACGGGTCTACACCCTGGGTTTCCGTTCGTTGCGCAGACATCTCGGTGGGGCTAGACGCACCAGCCACGCTCTCAAAGTCGGGCGGTGGTCCCACCTCTGCTAACCTGTCCCTCGACAATGAAAACGCGACTGCATCAGCGCCATACGGCACACCAAACCTCTCCAATGCCTCCCTGCTCGTAATCAGCTTGATCTGCTCAGGGGTCAAGCCCCCCTTGGGTACGTGGAACTCGGCGCGTTTGAGCGTGTGTGTGAGCGGTGCAGAGATGCTGTCGACCGAGAGCGTCGACGACCCTGCAAGCCCAGGCGAGTGCGAACGAAAGGCGCGGAGGAGATGCGAGTTGGAGCGAGAACGTGAGCGAGCGAGGTTGTTCCTCGAGTGATGACTGTCGTGTGACTCGTGTGTCGAAAGTCGTGATAGTGCAGATCCGGTCCGTACATGTAGCGCAGGTGATTCAGACCGTATGGAAGGTGCTGATTGATTGGCATCGGATGGTGCACCACTAGGGTGGTTGTGTGAACTAAACGGGTTTTGCATGAGGAAACTGAATCGCGAACGTCCCCTGCCAGGCGCCAGGGGGGATAGAATGGCAACGTTGGAATTCGGTTCAGGGTCGTTCAAGGAGATTGTTGTCGTCCTCCCCTCCGTAGAGACAGCCTCCGTATACGATGGTGCTTCTCCTCTGGAATCGGCACTATTGTCCACCGAGACCGTTCGCTGATGTGTAGCAAGGAGCTCTACATCGCTCCCGGCCGAATCCATACTGTGCACGTCCCCGCTGCGACGATGATCATGAAGCACCGAGGTATGATGCAGCTCAGGGGGTCTCGGTACCGGCACAGACATCCTGCGAATCAGACCCGCGGTCGACGAATCTGGCATCGTATCCACCGATTCAATACGATCGAGGGCGATATCAAACATCGCACCGCGCATCTCGGGGTGCACTTCCTCGTCTTCTGCGAGCGTGGGCATTGGATGGGGCGGTGTTGTGTCGTCGTCCATCGACATCTCCGGGGGTCCTCTGTAGGCAATCATGAGCTCGATCCAACAGCCTGGGATTCGAGGCAATGCGCACCGAAAAAGCACCAGCTCTTGGTCACCCGGTTCCTTCATGTACGCTGGCAACGACTTGGTTGATATCTGACTCGGCGTTCTACGAGGTCGCCGATACGGCCGTGTCGTGATACCAGTAGCGGGGGTAGAAGCAGTTCGGTTTGCAGTGCTAGTAGACGCCGCCGCATCGGCGGCCGCACACCGACGGATACATGTGACGAAGGAGAAGAGGACAAACACCACGGTGACGAGAAGAATCGGAAGCTACAGAACCATGAGCACAACATCCATGCTACAGCATCAGGCGGGACGCACCCATACACTCATACTGATGTTCCCGCTGTTCGATGAATTATTGTTGTTGTCATTAGTGTTATTCTGCGGGCCCGGGGGTCCCTGTCTCCTGTTGAGAGTAATGTGAACACCTGGTGTGTAGGTGTGGGGTATAGCAGAGACAGATGCAGGGAGTGCGAGAAAGACGGAGAAGAGGGCCAGCCTATACGAATGCCACGAGGCCGAGCGAACGTGCAGTGCGTTCGAAATGGAGGTCTTGGAGAGTCGTGGTCGTACGAAGGAAAAAGCCAATAACAAAACGGCGACGAGGTCCAGGTTCATGTCGGGTCGTTAACAGTGCGGTTTTTTGAAGTTGTAGAACTCGAGAAAGTGTAAAAGGAGGTTCAAGTCCGTACCGAGCAAGGGCCGACGGACTTGACACCTTGGACGGGAGGAGGAATGAGGCAGTGGACTGGCAACAAGCGCTCAATCACGGGACAGGTCCGCAGCGACCAACAAATTGGCTTATCAATGTACTACACAGCTACAGTCTACAACCATGAATAGATCCATGCTTGCACAGCAGAAAATCGGATATATCGTGTGCTGGTCGGCTGGATCAACTTTCAGGACACGGATGAACAGATCGCACATACCGAGCTCGCGAGGGGCCTCCTGTACGATCTACCAAAAAAAGTGAGCCAGTGACGCAGTCACGGTCAGCAAACGCACCAAATGGCCAGCGAAATGAAACACAACGTTGGTCGAATTGGCAGACCGACGCCACACCCTCTCGTGCGTCAATTCCGTGGTCGACGACAACCTGTGCATGATATCAGCCCACTCTGCATCACCCAAATACATTTCAAGTCGCACGGTTCCTCGGGGACGACCCACCGAAGCGGGATCCCGGGGTCGAGTCGTTCCAACAACTCCCACGTCTCCATGGGTAGCCTCCTATTCGCAAATGAGATCCCTTCCTGTAATCCGGACATCTTTAGCCGCACACCCCCCTCGGTGTCGTCGATGAGAGCATGTTCAACATAGAGCTGGAGGACGTCAGGATTCCAGGCGCTGAAAAAGGGCGACTTTTGGAAGAGCTGGAGTGCTTCCTCTCTAAACCAACGTCAGCACTCTACACACGGTCGATGGTGTCACATACCGAGATGACCAACGACCGCGTCGCGTAAGGGCACCGCGTACATATCCGTATACATACTCTGATGGATACATGTCGGGTCTTTGAATGACCGGGTCGACCAGTACAAATGACGCAAACAATTTGGGAAAGTCAAATGCGACTCTCAATCTGTAGCACAGTCATCAGAGAGTAAGATCAGGGGAAGCCAGAGTGCCCACGAAGTACACCCTCCAAAGGAATGTCCGATCACGACGAGCTTTCTCGTGCGATAACCGCGTTCTTTCCTGACACTTGTCACGGACGCTGGTAAACGGGATAGTCGTGTCGGTAGTAGCGTTGCATCCACATGCTCGGGCAGATAACACAGCAAAAAATTGGCAATATCCCGGGTATTGTCGAGCCAGTCGACTAGACGCATCGTCATCCCCCATGCTGTCGTAGATGGGGGACGAGGACGTACATATCCCATTCAGATTATTCGCGTTCACGACGGCCGCATCTCCATGTTGGACAGCGTCCCACGTCCACACCTCATCAACCATTGCGCCTGCAGGTGCATCAAGCAGGCTACGAAGCATCGTCTCCCACGTCTATCCAACCCAAGTACATCAGTCCTCGTGCTGTCCCACTGTAAAAACAACTAGCCTCCTTGTGAAATCCGTTTGCGTGTGCCAAGAAGAGCGTGATGCCCCGCCCAGGCGACGAGGTGGACGTACGCACGTAGCGGTTGACGCAGTTCCAGAGCAACTTTTCGCTTGGTTCCCCGCCAAGTCTACCCTTTTCGTACGCAGTTTGGGTCTCGATGGCCTGTTTCACGAGCCTGTCCATCTTTCCACGTCGGTCCGCAGGTGAGGCACCGGGAGTGTATGTGGGTATCTCGGGAAGGGGCATGTCGGGTGCGAGTCGGGGATATGCAGCCGGGACGAGGTGTGTGCTGAGTCGGTAGACGGCATTGGTGGTAATATGAAAGACGTGGGGCCTGGGAGGAGAGGGCAGTGGGGGTGTTTGTATCTTGTCGAGGTTGGGGTGAGCAAGGATGGGACCTAATGGACGTGGATGTACAGATGTCCATCCAGCTGATGTGGGCGTGTATGGGATCGTGGATGTCATCAGAGAAGGCGCCGCGTTACCACGCAAATAGTGTACGTTACAGCGCTTTGCAAAACATCGCGGAAATTTCGTTTTGAAAACTCGCCCGGTTATCAACTGATTAGGAAATGCCGGAGCAGGACCCCGAAATCAAATAAGTGGGCAAGTTGCCACGCACGCAGTCACGGTTGCTCACACCATGCCTCC
>JBBPJP010000962.1:0-12307 GCA_038088775.1 Boletus barrowsii | reverse complement strand
TGGAGAATCCTTCTTCAAAAAGAGTCGGGATGCGGGTTTTTGTGTCGTTGCATACAGCATGGACAGCGGGAGGCATGGTGTGAGCAACCGTGACTGCGTGCGTGGCAACTTGCCCACTTATTTGATTCCGGGGTCCTGCTCCGGCATTTCCTAATCGGTTGATAACCGGGCGAGTTTTCGAAACGAAATTTCCGCGATGTTTTGCAAAGCGCTGTAACACACTGATGATAATACTTAGGTCGTGGCATAATTGTGAGCTGCGCTGACTAGTTATGGGTACATGGTAACACTGCTCATCCATGTAGTAGGAGATTGATTCATGAGGGCAAATACTTATCTGGTTGGTTACCTGCACTCTAGTTTGATCACATCTGCTACCGACTGTCTCATACCTTATGACAATGAGCCTGGTGTGTGTTTGTGTCAGCCTCCATTGCCTGCAACACTGATTGGAGATTTACACCACTTATGGATAACTCCTGTGTTGACTTTGCATCTTTTGCATGCATGGTCCACACATCATATATAGGTGTAATGTGGCCCCATCGCCATACTTATTGAAGGACCAAGATGTAACTGTGCTGATGGAAATGAGCCCAATGTGCATTCATGTCAGCCCTCTGTTAATTGAAGATCGAGGCCACTTATGGACAACTCCTGTGTAGACTCTTTGCGGGATGTGCATGATTCGCACGTATACCAATACAACAATATTATCCACCTATTGAAGGACAACAATGTAACTATGCTGTCGGGGGTGATGGGAGGTACTCGAGTTGCCCATTATCCACAGCATCCAGCAATATCTAACCACCCTTGTTGACCATATCCACCTTTTGGAATACAGCACCACTCACTTTGACGACATAAGTAGCCGCTGTAGTCCTAATATACTTTTAGATGTAATGTTGACCACACGCATACGCCGTACTTGCCAATTCAAGAAAACTCCAACTAATGTGCCATGGGTAACTGTGTAGAAGTGTTTTCCCTCGGAACTTTCAGGGAGGATGAACACGGATTCTTGATAGGTCACGCAAGTGTGGTGGACTGGGGCACGCATATCATTGGGTGGCACAAACCCACTCCGTTTGAGGTGCGGTGCCATTGGGGGATCTCGTAGCACCTGGCACCTAGTCATCACAATGTTTTAGGTGTTGTTAACTCTGGGAGTGGGAGCAATTTACCGGATGCTGTAATACTGTTTGACTCTTTGTCGGTGTAAACTACATATGCATGGTTGTGGATTGTGGTTATCAGATGGTTAGTGTCAATGAGCGATATGTTCAACAACTTTAAGGCTTGGTCCCATTCTTGAAATAAAATTGACAACAGCAACTAATAAGGGCCTGAATACTACTCACTTAGAAATTCTCGGATACTCATGCCAGACCGCGGGGCATCCTCATAATTGAGAGAAGGTTCGGGAGGGGGAGTGCAGATTTTCCCGCTGCCTTGGGGTTGAAAGGGTGCGGCTTGGGAAAGTGGTACAATTGATAGTAACTGGGTTAGGGATTGGAGAGGCACAGACTGAGGCTTCGAGGATTTGGGAGACGACATGGGAGGACTGGGAATTGGCATTCAGTAACGGTGAGTGAAAATTTCATGTGGACCATCTTATACCACCCTCCCTCTTGGCTTCTATATCACATTGATCTATCACTGAGGAGGTGGCGCCAATCACAAGCACGATTCAGGAGAATCAAATAAAGAACTCACAACATTCCGTGTGTGACGGCTCCGATGCCATCACGTGCACTTCTGATACATTGGGTCTGCTGGTCAATGTTACTAGCCCTATCAGCGGTGTTTCTCTCCCATTGGTTCTCATCCCGACCGACACATTTCTCTCCCACTGCACACATTTTTCTCCCAGTATCAGCGCATCCAGTCTAACTTGCCTGTTTAACCTTCCTTGCTGCGAATGTCTCCGCACTCCTGGGCCACACCAGAACGGGAAGCCTTCTTGCTTGAGTTCTATGACGATTTTATCCAATGCCAGGCAAAACGAGACTATGGAAATTTTTGGCCAGCATTTTTTGAACATTGGTTTCAGAGATTCCCTGAATGAGCAGCCTTATTCCCTGATGTTCCAGTTAGCACTGAGCTGACTGGGGAGCAGAAGAAAAACTAGGGAATGCGATCAATACCCATAAGGATGTATGTACAAACCCATACACTGGTCATGCTCTGATATTAATGTTGGTCCAAGCAATTGCATAACAAACTCCACAACAAGTGGGGGGCCAGCAAAAAGGGCCATCAAGCCAAAGATGTCGATTCTAAGTCAATTTCTGCATTCATCTCTGAGTTGATGGAAACAACACACTTGGAAACCACAGAGAATCGAGGTTTACCTGAACCTGTATTACGATGAGAAGATTAAGCCTGTGATTGAAGTTGCAACTGACGTACAGAAGAATGTTGCACTTGCGGCAGCATCCAATGAGGTAGCAGAAACAGCAAAATTGTCACCAAAGCTGGCCACAATTATGGGAAAGGCACGTGAGATGTTCAAAGCGGAAACGCCTGAAGTCAAAGCAAGGGTAGAGGCACAGTGGAATGAGTTGGTGGCTGCAGGGGGGAAAGGACCAAGCATGTCCAAGATGGGATCACAATCCCCACAGTAGTGAGCAATAACACATGATAGCTTTGAAAGCTTACCTGATTGCATTACACAGTTACATTGACCGCCTTGCACCAACGTTCGCCCAATTCCTTGGGGGGTTGCAAGAACTAACAGGGTGGTCATTCACGGTCCTCATGGGTGGGCCTATACCAGAAGCAGGAGGGAAAATTGAAGTGTGTAGTATTTATGTTGGCATGACACAAATCAGGAATACATTTGACAAAGCCTGCCCCAATTTCTTGGGGACTATTACACAACCATATAAACTATTCCTGGAAAATGTTATTGGTGAGTAATCAGCTTTGTGAGGGTGCTCAAACTTACGAGTTTCAGATGCAAAGCCAGACATTGGTATGAATGTTGGTGGTTCTGGCAATGCAGGCAAGCCTGAGGACAACTCAGACAAGAACAATGTCATGGTCACGAGCGCAGTGGAAGTAAACACACTGCCACACGCACTGGAGATTGCCGATACCCCCATGACCATGATAAGCCTTGAGTTCACGAAAGAGATGTGGCCAGATTTGCAGTTGCCAACACCCGCCACCATTCCCGGAGATGAGTTCCACTATGAATTTGGCACTCGAGTCGTGATCCCAGAGTTGGATGACTTCTTGGCAGAGTTCTCTGCAGATGTGCAGTCTCTGCAGCTTACACCGTCACTTCCGGTCCCAAAATTGGTGTAGCCGGAGATAGGGCAGGTTGGCTTCTCGGTCAGTGTGGCTGCGAATGTCCCAATGGATGGTCAGATGCTGCAAAGTACCTCTAACTCAGTTCTGGGTGTTGTGCAGCTGCCCGGCACAGTGGAACTGGTCCCAACTTTGGTTGGTGTTCCTGCCAACATTGTGGCCATCTCAGCTGGGGTGCAGTCCCAGCCACCGCCACAGTCATTGCCCCATGTCCCACTGTCATCTTCTCCAATCAGTGTCGCTTCAAATAATGTGAGGGATGGTCAGACACTGCAAGGCACCCCTAACTCAGTTCTGGCTGTTGTGCAACCACCTGGCACAGTGGAACTAGTCCCAACTTCAGTTGGTGTTCCCGCCAACATTATGACCATCTCAGCTGGGGTGCAGTCCCAGACACTGCCACAGTCGTTGCCCCATGTCCCACTGTCTTCTTCTCCAGTCGGTGTTGCTTCAAATGACATGATGGATGGTCAGATGCTGCAAAGCACCCTTAACTCAGTTCTGGCTGTTGTGCAACTGCCCAGCACAGTGGAACTGGTCCCAACTTTGGTCGGTGTTCCTGCCAACATTACAACTGTCTCAGCTGGGGTGCAGTCCCAGCCACCACCACAGTCGTTGCCCCATGCCCCACCATCTTCTCCTCCAGTCGATGTCGCTTCAAACACCATGACTGATGAACAGACTCTGAAGCAGCCCCCCCAGTCACTCAGAAATGATGCAGGTGAGGTTGAGCAGCCTAAAATGCCTTGCGGAAAGGCTGTGGAGACAGTGGCAAGTACTCCCACAGAACTTGGTGGTAGATGTGTACGACAGCCATCCAAACAAAATTAAGTGGTAGACTCTATTGGCGTGGGGACCTCCAAAAAAAGTTCTATAACAGGTGGTGGTTCTGCTTCTAAGTATGTGAACAATTATCGACTGGAGCTAATTATTGACATTGCCTCTAGGAGAAAAAAGGCTAAGTAAAAGAGACAGTTGTCCGTGCGAGCAGGTTTAAATGAATTTTGTGAATATATATCCTCCAAGTTGTATATAAGTTGAGAGTTGATAATATCTGGTCGGGTAATATATCAGCATGGTAGCTATGGTACGAGTGATATATCACACCATATGGATCGAGGCTAAAGGGATGATGTATTAGTCGCTGTGAGATGCCACACATAGTTCTCACCATAACATGATCACAGGCAGAAATGGGCTTCAAACGACAGTGAAAGTGTCACCTGGATTGGTAACAGGTGGGGGGGTGTTTCTGGTAGGTGTTTACTATCATGGGTGTGATGTAAAGGCGCTGGACATACCTCGTAGTCCAGTGATATATCAGTGTGAAAGCTATGCCGCTAGTGATACATCATACCATACAGATTGAGGTAGAGGGATGATGTATCAGTTGCTGCGAGGCACAGCACATAATTCTCACCATAACATGATAACGGGGCGGAAAGGGCTCTGAGCAACAGCAGAAGTGTCATCCGGATGGGTAACGAGTGAGAGAGCACCCTAGTAATTGTCCACTGTCATAGTAAGCACGTGTTACGGTCTACGAGGGGGTACACTTTTTCCTTACGCTTTTTCGTTCACTCGACCTCTAGTCTCATTCTCTTCACCATACGCGGTTGTATTCGTAATGGAGTTGTCCTCCATTATACCAGTCTCGCTCTCTCCATCGTACGCGGTTGTATTCGTAATGGAGTCATCCTCCATCATACCAGATACGTTTCCCGATTCTCTTCCCGTTCCGTCTCACACGGCGCCCCGCCCTTACCTTATTTAGACTTCCTTCCCATTCCGCCACAGTCGCCTTATTCGGACTTCACCACCGGCGGCATAACCTTTCTATTTATATCTCGTCATGACTCTCCATGACTCCTTATGACTCGTACTGACTCTCTTGCTGCGCATCGAGTCATACTTTAGTTACTGCGGATGCTGCGCATCCTTTCCTTATTTAGAAGGGGCCTACCGTATATAAGGGCGCTCTCTTGCCCTCCTGTAATTTCCCTAAGCTAGTTCTATGCAATATCAGTGTAGTTCCTAGTGACCACCGAGTCTAGCGACGTTCCTAGATAGGTGAGACCCGCTTAGGCTTCGCGTCGTCTCGAAGCTCGGCATCGCTCCTCAAGGATCCCTCTACTCGTCACTCGCTTTCACTTCTTCACGCGCGAACTCTTCATTGTACCGCAACACGCTACGTCACTACTACGCTGTGCGTTACAGCACGAAAAGGGTGATGTAAAGGTGCTGGACATACCCATAGTCGAGTAATATATCAGCATGATAGCTATGGTGCCAGTGATACATACCGTACGGATCAAGGCTAGAGGGATGATGTATCAGTCACAGTGAGGCACCATGTGTAATTCTCACTGTAACATGATAACAGGACGGAAAGGGCTCCAAGCAACAGTGTCACCCAGATGGGTAACAAGTGAGACAGCACCCCAGTAAATGTAAATGTCCTTTGTCATAAACCCGAACTTAAGGACCAAGTCTATCGTCAAGTAATATATCAGTGGGGAAGTTAGTATGATACATCACACCACATGGATCGAGGCTAGAGGGATGATGTAGAGACGCAGCACATATTTCTCACTGTAATATAATAATGGTGCCGAAAAGGGCTTGAGCATCACAGGAAATATCACCAAATGTGGTAGTGAGCGATGAGAAGGTGGTACGTGGTGGACAAACCACAGATATTTGGTCGATTCTAGTCTGTCAGCACGGAGGAAACAGTATTGAACTACCTATGCACAATAATATATCACCTGATGCATCATTCTGATAAGTGATACATCATTGGTATATCAATCATGGAGGGGGACACACAATTTCCAATCTCCACAAGTGATGTATTGCATTTTTATGCTAATGAGTGGTATAATGATCTATCAAAACCGCTGTATCGACTGGGTTGAATTGCTTGAGCATCTCCTGGAACACTCTCGCCAGTGCAAAGCCATTGTGAGACCAAGAGAAGGAAGTTAGTAATTGCCACATTTTGTAACTATAATTACCTCTGGAACTTCAATGATATCAAGCAAGAAACAGAGGACTTCTCCCTTGTGCTTGAGATGGACAGTCCAAGCGACAAATGCACAGTGATTTGGAGATGTCCAAGTATCAGTGGTGAAGTGGAGACACCCAGGGTGTGCCTGGCATGTATGGTGTGAAAGCAACGAAATCTATACAAGAAATGACCAACCTGTAAGATCTTGCCAATGTGCTGTTGGCAATCCCTGAACAAAGGTATGTCACACAATAACGTTGTACGTGACAGCAACGTGAGACTTGGTCACCCAGCTGTAAGGACCTCACAAAGTATGCGGTCATTAATGATATTGACCGGGTGGTTGCTTTCAGTAATCCAGCATATAAGCTGAAGCCTAAGAAACTCGAGTCAGTATTGCAACATGAAGTAAGACTTGTCATACCACATCTCATCGTTACTGAGCACACATTGTGTGTGGTAAACTGGCTGCTTGGTGCCCGACTCACCCTGACGGGCAAATGCTACATAGATACTACTCGTCGGGCCCTGGGGAATATCACCACTACAAGTGTTGTCAACTGCCTCCTTACCCCAGCAAGCCACTGCATGGTGCCTTAAATTCGCAGTAGATGCACAATCCTTTGAGTCCTGGTAGCATTGGACACCACCTACTGAATTCTTGCATTTACCTGCAGTGCAGGGGAAAAAATGGACCAGATGTCCATCAACGTATTCAACCTTGACTGCAGCTAGCTTGAAAAATGAGTAGATGGGTGAGCGCCAGCATTTCTTGAGCAATGCTAGGTCAGCTTCAGGATGCGACTTGGTATATATATCAAGTTACTTGCCGAGTTGCGCCGCTGGGTCAGCCTCGACAGTCGTGTCTGACATTGGCACATCCTTGGGATCCTTGTTGGTAGCGTCCGCATTGTCAATGCCATCCACATCAATGATGGCAGAGTCATGGCCATCAGACTGGTCACGAGAGGGAGCTGGCAAAAGTTTGGATCTCTTTCATGGAGGAATGATGAGAGTCACCCCCTTTGACGTCTTGGATGGGATGACAACAGTGGCCACTTTCATGGCCAGTGAGGCAGTGGGGTTGGTACAAGAAGAGGATGTGGCTGAGACAGCTTCAGCAGCAGCAGCAGGCATGGAAATGGACTTGGGGGGGGGCTGGGTTGTATGTGGATCATCCAGGTCAAGTGTGGTGGGCCTTATGTTCCATTGCTCATCCCCCTGGTGTTTACAGGTTGTCCCATATGCAGAGCAGTTCATGAAGTAGGCTGAATGTCCTTGAAATATAGCAGGAAGGTCAATGAATAGGACTTGCAGTGGTGGCATCTGTTATCAAAGAATGCTGGACTGCTCGGCTTCTGTGTCAGGCTCCGAACATAGTCAGAGGGGAGGCACGAGCCTGAGAAAGCAGTGTACCTGTGAAAACCTGTACACCGCAGGTATGGGTACAGGGTTGATGTGGGTTGACAACAAGCCAGACTATACCCATACCTGCCTTACCCATCAACAAACTACCATGGTGTTACCCATACCCGTGTGCAACCCTACATGCACGACCGGGTACATGGGCGCTTGTACATTGCTTTGGCCCTCGTCAATAAACACCATGTACTTGCATGCATATTTGTTTCCAGTGCTCACTATCAATGTTGATACAATGGGATTCATTCTGTGCTGCCACTGGAAGTCCCTTGAATCATGAATGTGAGGACATCGAACATGGGAGAGCACAGGAAGCCATAAACCCGGGATCACCCGGGACCTGGAAAAACACCTCGAACAAGGATATGGGGTCACAGTCTGTCCAAGCAGAGGAAGCAATGACCAATATCAAGTCCTCTGGGTCAGATCACGGTCCTTGACATGCCCTTCCATCATGCTACATGGTGCTCATGGCAATGCATTGAATGCATGTTGCTGGCATCGAACTTCTCGGGTCTCGTATTTGGTTGAACAATCGTATTCGTGGCCAATGCCATGATCAATCAATGAAGAGGACTAATTTGACCCATAGAACTATTGCCATGGGTAAACCTGTGCATACTGAGTCCTAGGGCTTCATAGGCTTCTTCCTCATGGGTTCCATTTTGCAGAAGGCTCAAGTCTGCTCCAACCTTTCATGGTCCAAGTATCAACACCATCTGTCATCCTTCAAACCCTAAACAACCAAATCACTGAGCAAGGTGGGTGATTTGATTGTTTCGTTACTCATTAGTCCTCAAGAGGCACATTTCGTAGAACATTCCTTGTGCCTTCTCTAGGCTGCATTGCCCTACTCTGATTGCTATCCACGAGGCTGAGGTTATTCCCTTCCTGCATGCTGTATACCTGGTGCTTTTGGATGGACTCTGCGCAGCACTCTACAGCATGCTAGAGGGTCAGCTTCATGGATAGCTGCACCTGCATTCCCTATATCTTACTTCGGAAGATCAGCTCTCAGTGACGTCAAATCACCTCAACTCCCCCTGGGTCCCCTACGGACTGTTGAATAATTGACATTACTGTACATAGCCAAACATGATCCTTGTTGAGTCTTGCAGACCATGTCCTGTAGGCCCATACTTGCTGGACATATGCCCCATCAATGACCCTCAGTCCCGCTGTATGTCGTTTGCTCATATCATTCTTCACATAGCTTACCAAATCCACAGGTTCACATTGATCATTGGAATCGATGACTATGCCTTGTGTCCCAAACTTTGTCGAGCAGTCGCTGACATGAAAGTGATAAAAAAGTATTTGGAGGTCAACTGACAAGTGTCTGAAGACCATATCCTCATGCTTTTTGATGGGAGGACTACTCATGTTGCAGTAATCAGAGCCTTCGAGAAATTACGGGACGATGAGCGGATCCACAAGTGGGATCCCATTGTGATATTCTATTCTGGACATGGGGGCGAATGTTGCCCTCCTTCCACATGGAATCTTAGAGGCAATGTCCAGTCCTTGATTCCTCAGGACTGTGAAGCTGCAGGAGCCCACCTGCTGCCAACTCCTGATTGCACGATTGGTGCCCTAATTGAGGATATCGCCAGAGAAAAGGGGGATAACATCGCAAGTGCTACACCACATTCCATTTCTTCCTTTTGTGACCGCTCTGCATAGACTGTCATCTTTGATTGCTGTCACTCAGCCTCTGGTACTCGAGGTCTAGATGACAAACACAGAGACAACGAATATACCCCTTGTAGCGTTTACCTTCAATTCGACATTCCCGAAACCCTCAATGACCACATTTGGGGAAGTTGAGCTATGTCCGTTGCTAACAGTTTTGCATATCATGGTCTCCAGTCTCATGTCCTCTTGGCCACTTGTTGTGAGACAGAACTGACCTATGAATATAAGGGACGTGGTCTATTCACCAGTGCACTCTTGGTAGCATTAAGGAAATGTTCTACCAGCGGCCCCACCCCCACTTGACTCTACGCTGAGCTGCTCACACAGATACTGCTCGAAAATAAACAGAAATTCAAAAAACAATATGGACCATTCAATCCCTAAAATGGCAGTGTGATACTCATTTGATATGACCCATTCAGGCAGCATCCTCAGTGCAAAGCATCCAACCAGAATCGTGCCTTATTCAGTGCAAGACTATCACCCAATGAACAAATTTTTCACCCTGTCCAGAGTCAGAAAGGTGACATATATGCTACTAGTTCCGGTTTGGCACACGGCGTCTCACTTGGGATGGAATTTGCCCTGTATGACTCTCAAAAAGATTCCTCTGAATGTTGTTCTGGTCAATGAGAGCTTGTTACGGTTTACTGAGGGGGTACACTTTTTCACTTGTTCTTTTGTTCACTCAACTCCTAGTCTCGTTCTCTCACCGTACATGGTTGTATTCGTAATGGAGTCATCCTCCATTATACCAGATATGTTTCCCAATTTTTCTCTATTTCTGTCTCACACGGCGCCCCACCTATACCCATATTTAGACTTCCTTTCCATTCTGCTGCAGTTGCCTTATTCGGACTTCACCGCCTGCAGCATAGCCTTGCTTTCTGACTTGTCATGACTCTTCATGACTCGTACTGACTCTTATGCTGTGCATCGAGTCATACATACCACTTCCTTATTTAGAAGGGGCCTACCGTATATAAGGGCACTCTCTCACCCTCCTGTATTTTCTCTAAGCTAGTTCTACGCAATATCAGCGTTGTTTCTAGTAACCACCGAGTTCAGTGAGCGCTTGGTTCGTGCCTGAATAGGTGAGACCACTTAGGCTTCACATCGTCTCGAAGCTCGGCACTCAGACTACATACTTCACTCGTACCCTCGCTCTTTCCTCCATCCTCATTTGAGCTTGGTATCTTAGTATCGCAGCACGCTACGCTGTGTGTTACAAAAGAACTAGCTTTTCCCCTTGTCCCTACTCTCACGTAGAGGACACTCCCCACACCCATTATATCCTGCCCTGGCAGATTCAGGGTACCCTCTGAGTCCAACTCTCCCCCTGAAGATCCCACTATGTCTTCTTTCCGTTCCTCCTCTTCCCTCCCAAGACTTCACCTTCTCCCTGACGAGCACCCCTTCCATCTCCCATTACCCAATAGGTACTCCTCCCCGGAGAATATCGCAGCATATAGGGAACGACAGAACGCTCTCGTGGAAGTCAACAGGAGCCAAGGTTGGAATCCCAACTGTCTCCCCTCCATCTCTGAATTAGCTACCATCCCTCCCCACCCCTCTACTCCAACCCCACCTGGATCGCTGATCTCCCCTGACGAGGAAGTCCCTGTAGTTTTCCACAACATTGACCCAGAACCAACTGCAGCAACATCCCCTGACTTTGACCCGGCTCCAGAAGACAACGATATGGTTTCAGAAATAAAGGCCGGCCTTCCCGAGGACTTTTCCAGGGAGGCAGAGGACACTAACAGATGGCTTCTCTCGATGGAAGCCTACTTCACTATCAACAACAAGCTTTTCACAGATATGACCAAATGCCTTACTTTTCTGAATAAGATTAGTAAGGGCCATGGAAAGACCTTCGCTGAAGGATGGCTTATGAAACTGGGCAATGCCCAGATACCAAATGAAGAAAAGACCTTCACACAGATTAGACAGGTGTTCGAGACCGCTTTCTCCCCCTATGACACAGCCACTAAAGCCAGGATCGACCTCTCCAAACTTTGCCAGACTGCCGGAAAAGACTCCGACAGAACCTGGAGCGACAGGTTCACCACGTATGCTTCCCAGTTCCAGCTTCTCGCTGAGAAGTCCGGAATCACTGACAAACATGCTCTCGTGGAGTGGTTCATCCACAGCCTTAGTCCCAAGCTTGCAACCATGATCCTCTCTTGTGACAAGATCCCTGATGACTACAAGGAATGGATAAAGAAAGCCGGCCAATTCTCCCAACAATTGTGGAGGATTGGAGATTTGTGAAAGGGTGTTCCTCGTATTCCGGCACCCTCTTCTCGTTCGCACCGAGACCCGTACGTGATGGACATAGATGCCGTGCGTCTATCGCCGACTCAGCATGCTGAGTATATGCGGAGCAACAAATGCTTAATCTGTCACAAGGTTGGCTGTAGGTCCTCCAACCACACTGGATCCGGAACTGACCGGACCTCACATCCCCGCCTGACCACATCCTCCAGAAGCAGTGCATGTCCTACTTACAAAGTCCTGCAACAACGGGCACGAACCACCACCACCATGGGGGAGGATGATGAACAGTTGGCTTACCTAGAAGGGATGGGTAGCACTGAGAAAGGCACTGTGATAAAGATCCTCAAAACTGCTTTCGGGGAGGGCAGCTCGTCCGTGGACAAGGAGGAAGGCTACCAAGCCATGGCTAAGGTAAGAATGGCCACTTACCAAGAGTGCCAAAAGGAAGCAACCAGGGCAGCACCATGAGCCAGGGCTGTACGGTCTGGACCACAGAACAATAGATTTTCCGCTCTTGCGCCAGCGGACCTCTGGATGACCACCCCGGAGGAAGTCCTGGATCATTATCCGGGCACGTACCCC